>VXAL01012029.1:5583-33343 GCA_013399475.1 Chauna torquata
CATCTGGAAAAGAGCTCAAGTGACCTATTCCCCTGCCTCAAGACAAGATGAACATTAGCAACAAGGCTACTCGCAGAGCTAGTACCATCTTTCATGCACAAGGTTGAATAAAGCTAAAGTGTGTGCTGTGCAAAGACCTGGGTTTCTACTGGCATTTTTCTCAAGTCTAGGGTTAGCAGTTTTAAAACCCAGAAACTCAGGATAGCAGCTTNAAAAAAAAAAAGAAGAAGAAGAAGAAAAAGAAAGATTCTTTCTTATAATAGAATCCATTCTAAAACACAGCTCGTAAGTACAGCAAGCTGGTACCCTGAGGTCCCAGAAGACTTGGTGGCAGTTCACAGAATCATAGAACCACAAAATGAGCAGGGTTGGAAGGGACCTCTGAAGATCATCTAGTCCAAACCCCCCGCCGAGCAGGATCACCTAGAGCACAAGGAACTAAAGGACGAGAATTGAATCAATACTGTAGTCAGTCCTGAGAAGAGGTAGTTCAGAGAAAAATCACAAAAAATGTTATGTGATAGAAAAAGTGATTTATTATGAGAGACAGGAAACATTTAATAAATTTTTCTTGCAAAAAGAAACTTGACAGGTCTTTTGTTTGTAGCATGTATAAATTCTTTATGAGGAGAAAATATGAAGTACGAAAATATAACGTAGGAGGGAAAGAAATGACAGAAAAACAATGTTTGATGGCTGAGGTCAGCCAAGTGCAACTGAGAGAGAAGCCATAGTTGCTCCGGTTTTAATGACTGGAATAAAGCACCAAAGAATTCTCAACTCTTAGTGCTTCCAGCTTCAAACTTTCCATCTTTCTAAAAGCTACTTTCACCAATCAGAAGTTATTAGACTCAGCACAAGGCCAGCAGAAAGTGATACAATGAAATTTAATATACCATGATCTTATACTTAAGACCTAATTGCTCAGCTTGCAGTAAATTCTGTGGCTCTCAAACATAACATAAGGAATGGAGAGCATTTAGATTGAATACCTCCGAAGGAAACCAGATGCCATAGACAATATTGTTGGTAATCCTTTCTGGTGCTATAACAACTTCTACTGCACACTCTGCTTTCCTGGGATGTGCTATCCTTAAGACAGGAATTTTATAAAACAGAACTTTGATCTCTGTTGTATCTGACATTATTCCAATTATCTTGCCAAATTTCAAGTGTGAATAAACACAGTCTTCACCTTTACCCTCGCAGCTTCTTCTGGAAAAGATTTCCGTACTTTTTCTCCTATGTGGTGTTCTAAGAGGAAATGCATATACAAAGCAGTGCAAAATATAATAGAAATCATGTTTTATTTATAGCATAGATCTGTTCTATGCAGGAAAGAGATCATTCTGGCCTCAAACTATTTTACAAATGTGAATATGCCCTCTAAATAGCCAAATGTTAAATTAAAAACAGTGGAAAGATTCCCATTAATTTTCCTAGGCACAGGATCAGGCTTCAATACAAGCCAGGTAGCCAAAGTGCTGTACGTGCTTGTACCCACAGGCAGATCTTTAGATTTTTGCTCTCTATTCAACAGTTAATATTATCTGGAGATTTCATTCACAACAGACTTATGCTAATAAAAAGCTCTCTACTCTATTTAAGGGCAGTCATCTGTTTGTGTTTATGCACACTGCTTTAACCCTAAGTGGTCTTTGTATGGATAACAGAAAAACAGATTACACCTGATTAAACAAATTCAAGCAGTATGGATATTGTCGATGGTAAGGACAAAGTCATAATCATCTCACCAGTTACCTCAGCCGAGAATGATTATGACAGTGGGGATCAGAAACCCAGTGATTGCCACAAGTCTAGGATGACATCAACTCTTAGACTTCTTGGAAATAGACTTCCTTTCCTCATCACACCAGTGAAAGCCTCCCCTAAGGAGGGGAAAAAAGAGTTAATATGGCAGCATTTTGGTTCATTCAGTTTCAACCTACACCCCCCACATGGCACTGTCCAAAATCAGTCTGATTGTTGCTGCTCTGTGCTAGCAGACAACTGAGAGAAATGGGAGACCAGAGATGCAAAATTTATCACAACTCCCAGGTATTATGCAGTGGTATCTTAATAGCAGATTCTTCTTCTTCATGGTTAATAACCCCCTTTACCCGCATTCAATTCCCACATCCTATCCTACCACCATTGTCGTTGTGAAAACATCAGGGAGGGTGTATGGAAATAGGAAAGGTTAAAGCTGGAGGTGCAGGCACATGAGAGTAGTCAGGGATGCGTGCCTTTGGGGAAAACAGTGGAATTGATCTAACTTTTGGTTGCTTAAAAGTCTCAGGCACTGTAGCGCTAATTGCTTGATAACAGGATATGCTACATGCTAACTCGCTACTCACAGCTGTTAACACATGGGAGACATTTTTTTCCACATTGAAACCACTGAGAGCCGTGCTGGACATGAAGCTTCAGAACCAGGAACAATTCTCATCACTGATATAGTTATGGACAGGTGCCACAGACCTGCCCCCAGCAAGATGCAAACTGAGCTTGAATTTTTGGGATTCTTTTTTGTTAGTACTTATACAATCTCTTACCCTGATTCCCAGAGAGGAAATAATTGACATACCCTTGCCAATGGTGGCCAATGTTCAAACCATGGCTAAGGGAGAGCAAAGATTTTGAAGCTGTTGTCAGTCACGATGCTTGATCCAGTTGCCACTGTTCAAGAACTGTAAAAGGAGTAATATATGACTCTCCAGAATTTTCCCAGGCTAGACAACAAATTAAAAGGCAATTAGGCAGATAATAGAAATCTCAACCAGGGAATGTAAAGCTATAATACACGGATTCCCTTTCCTGTCTGTTTAGCTGCATATAAGAAACCTTTTTCTGTTGAAACGCAAGATTAAAGTAATGTTAAGTACCACTGGTAACATTGTTTTACAGAGCTGCTCACATTTAAAAAGAAAAAAGGGAGAAAGTGATTCAGCAAACATTTGGGGCCAGCTTTGAATATTCTCTTCTCCAGATCTCAGAGCTGGTTGAACCAATGAGCTATTTTTTCCTATCTTCAAACTTTGCTAATGAAACTCTTAGCCTTAGGGGTGGAAAAAGATTTTCACTTATTTTTACAGTAGGTATTTACAGGTGTTACTATTACTACAGGTGTTCCTGAAGTGATGAAACTGCCAATTTTAGCCAGTAGCACCCTAAATCTGGCAAGAATAATGTAAATTTCTTTGCATGCAGCAGAGCCCTAGCACCTCCCTCCTGACCTGTGCAACACCCCTCTGAACCTGTTCCCAAGGCATTCCTGAGAAGACAGCCAACCATGATGAATTACGTGTGCTTGCAAAGGACCAGATCGATGTGACCACCAAAGGAATGTTTCCTTTCCTGAAAGAACTGTCTTTCACAAGAGATTTTCTGTTCCTTTTCAAGTTGTTTTTCGAGCATTATTATTATCATTAACATTTAATGAATGTTCTACATGTTCAAATATGCACTGTATTTATTACTTTCTGGCTGAGCTTATCTTGAATTCTTTGAATTTCCTGTTACATTTTGTCTATTCGTTATAAAAAGGCAGATGCAGACTTCTTCTGTCTAGTGTGTATAGTAAAATCCTCAAGTTATTTCACCAGAGCACAGGACTCTTCTTTCATCAGACAGAACCCAGATAGAAAAGTGTAATATTTTTTTCAGTCTGTCTCAAAAAAAGAGTCAAATTAAGTCACTAGAAACCATATTATCATTATATTAAAATATGAAATATTACAATTACTATGGAGAAATCAAGTTATGAGACCTATCTATTTCATCCATCCACATAAATATCCAAACATAGGGGTGTAAATGGTTGAAAATATTTCAAATGAATATTTAAACGAAACTTTTCAGGGTTTCCTTATACAAAGCAAAATACCAAAAAAAAAAAGAGAACAAACTAAGCTTTTGTCCGTGTACGTTAAAGATTAGCGCATGGTATACTCCACCCTTGTCTGACAGACACGCAAGTCCCATTATCAGTCAATCTTCTCAGCCTCAATTTACATTAGATATAGCTAAAAACAAGGTGTGGTTGCACAGCTGGTCCTAGCCACATAGGTCTTTCTTTCGTCTTCATGTGTTTTTCCTGCTTTGACAATTAAGCAACTGTATGTATTTTTCCTTTAATTTTAAAATTCAATATTTTATATTAACATATTAATTTTATATTTAAATGCATAAAAGAGAGTTGTGCAATTAATGTGTGTGTGAGGGGAGGTTGATATGTCATCAGTACCAAAGATCAGGCTCACAAACATCATGGCAAAGATGGCATCCTCCAGCCAGTCAGTAAGACATTGCAGCTAGTTTGGTTTAGAGTCATCCATAGGAAGAGATCCTGGCTCCTTGTGAAAGGGAATGTGAAGGAACTGGAATTCACTGACCTCCACTAATATACACAACAACAACAACAACAACAAAATTATGAGAATCGGTCTTCGAAGCTACCAACTGAGCATGAAAAATAATTAATTCCTGACATTATTTTTCCACAAAGGAACTGCAAATCTCAAAGAGGAAGGGAAATGCACAAGTATGAAAAGGAGATGTCAAGAGATCAACCTTTCCAAAACTGCACAAAACTGGAGAAAAAAAAAATTACAAACATAAATGTTTAGCTAGAAAGTAACAGAATAAAAGAAATTCTGAGGTGCATACTAGGAGCTTGGATTTTCATTCGCTTAAAATTATTCATAACACTTTTTTAATTCGCTGTGCCTGCAGTGCAGCCTGCTAGGTTCAGCATATGTCTGTTAGTATTATGTTATCACAGGTTCCCTAAGAGTTCTAGGTGCCATATAGACAAATGACAGGAACACATCTGTTCACTTTCCTCTGTGGCAGCTTTTTCCCCTACTCAACTAGAGAAATGACTAGCACCAAGTCATAAATAGAAAGTGATTGAGTATGAATGCTTCTCAAAAAGCTGATTGGAAAAGGACGTTTTCCTTCTAACAATATTCATACCTCTGGGTAATTTGGAACAACACTTTTTTTTGGCATACCACATTAGACGTTTTGTTTTTTATTATATTTTTCAGTGAAACTAGAAACAGCTGCTGTCTGATGTCGGCTGGTATATGTGGTAGTAATGTGGGTGGAGGAAGAGATTTCTTTTTCCTAAGAAGAAAGACGCAACTACGGAAAGTATGAGGTTACGGAAAAGTGTTAGCAGGTGATATAAAACGTTTCTTTGGTTTACATAGGTTAGAGAACGTCCATCCAAATTGCTTCTGAATGATTCCAGTTGTAACATCTTTAACGTACAAAGGTTTGATAGCCACAACAGAAATTAGCAGAGCAAAAGGATCTATTTTCTTTGAAATTATAATCCCCAGGGGAGGATGTTTGGTAAGCATTTTTTGGCCTACAACAACCAACATTTGCCCCTCTGACATATTCCAAAGTGATTATGTGGAATAGGAGAATAAAAGCAGCAAGGGCCTAGCTGTCCATCACTCCCTTGTAATTATACCTCTGGCTTTTTCAGTTCTCTTCTTAAAGCAGGAATATTTTTGGAAGTGCCACTTAGTTATTTTGAAATATTCTTGACTATACCACAACACAAGCTTTCCCTGCTTTAGTTAATCCTATATAATGTTCCTTTAGAAGCTCCCTGAAAATCACAAATGGAAGGAAGCTTACCACTCTAAGTGGAAACAGTCTACATGCCTTCCAAATACCTCCTGATCAGTTCCTACTTCCCTATTTGTGAGTACTCTTTGCCCCAGCAATTCAGGTTGAGACTTTGCAGCACCTGCCCAGTTGCACTGTTGCAGCCTAGCCAGCTATAAGGACACGTGCCACAGTGCTCCATAAAGCTCTGGCACAGAGCAGTGAGCAGGAAGGCACTGCTCACTCTTTCTCCCTGTACAAATAATTTTTGATTTTTTTGTGCAATACATAATCATACTGTGGAACTGCTTCGTGCAGGTTGGTAAAAAGTTTACATAAGTTCAAAGTTGACCAAATAAATTAATGAAAGAAAAAGCTATCAAGCATCTTTGAATACAAATACTCCATCTCCCACTGAAGAACTTTGTAAGCCACAAAATACTAGGGGCTAGAAGAACATTTAGGGGAACTTTGGCTACATTTATTTTTTATGTTCTTCGCTGTACATCTGCTTCTGGCCGATGTTACAGACAAGATAGAGAATACTGACAAGCATTTGCTTGGACCCAGTACATCCATCCTTGTGGTCTTATGCCATTTAATGCAGACACAGAACCAAGACTGGAGTTGTGCATCACAGAGTGTTACACATTCTGTGTGACCTGATTGATGCCCCTTAGGGGCGCAGCCTACAAGTTCTGCTTTGGTCCCTCTCCACAGGCATCCAGAGAACCCTTGAAATGGACTGGTGTTATGCTCCCAGGTGCAGCTGAGTTCAGCCAAGCACACTCCACATCTGTGACCTCTCTGTGAAAGCGGGACCCCTGCTTCACTGCTGGTGGACAACGTAAGGAGACCAGGGACAAGCTGCTCTGTGGAAGCCTCCAGGCAGGTGTGCACCACCACCTGAGCTATGAAATACAGGTAGAAGCCCAGATTGGCCCTGGGGGAGTAGTACAGGAGACTGCAGAAACACAGCCACTGGCCAGCCTTCCCTCCCGCATTTTGCGAGAGCTGTGGAAAGCTCAAGCTGGGCCATTCACTTTGTGTAGAGCTACACAGCATGGCTGTGAAGTCTGCTGGAAGTAAGTAAATGGCATCTCCATCAGCCATTTGGAAAGTGTGGGTGATTGTACAACCTCAATTCAACAGACATATATCTCACAAATATTTGTATATTTATTCTAGTTAGTTTTCCCTTAAGGAAATGCAATCTTCCTTTAATCTGTACCCTATAATTTCTCACGTAAAACTCTCCTGAAGTGAGCATACAACTATATGCTTGTGACTAAAGACTAAGTTGAAACTAATTTCAGGTTTTGGCCCACAGCGACTTTAAGAAGTCGCACCTGGGCTGGGAATTTGGGTGCCAAGACTTTAGCCTAGAGTAGATTTTTACAGCCAAGTTTAAAAGCCCTGAAAATGAGAAGAGAGAGGGAATGTTATAATGGAAAGACTGGCATAACTTCAACTACTCTATAGCAGCCATAGAAGTTGATGAGGCTGGGAGTTAGCAAATCTGCCAACTTTCACTCTGTTCAAATACGGTAAGTCATACTAAAATGTTAGATTGCTTGGTAAAAAAAAAAAAAGGTGCCTTCACCTCTTCAGAAAGCTACCAGTTATAAAAAATAAACAGTCAAAAATAATGCAAATACACTTTCAATCAAAGCCTTCTTTGTTTTCTTTGTGCCACATGATTTTTTCTGCTCAGTAAAATGGGATGTGGGAAACTACCTTTAAAATGAATTTGACTATTCCTGGCTGGAAATTTGGGCTCTACCTATCCAGAAAAAGGCAGTATAGTCTGGGCCATTCCCCAACAATAGAGTGGCGGCAGGCTAAATATAACCTCGCTTACAGTCCCAGAACTGGCATCTAACACCAGAGGCTTACAATAACACTGGAGCTGCTGCTGCTCCAGCAACAGCCTAAGCAAGGGGAGGGAAAGCTCTGTTTGTTTTTCAGCCGGGACCTCATTCTTCACTCAGCTGTTTGCTATTAGGGCTGGAGCAGTAGCAGTGAGAAATTCATTGCTGCTTGGTCTCCGAATCCTGACACAGTAACAGCGCAGACCCATCTAGCCAAATCCACAAAGGATCAAGGGAAGGGGAAAAAGAGAGCAACAAATGCTTGAGTGCTTGCCGTCTTGC
The DNA here is from genome assembly GCA_013399475.1 of Chauna torquata. NCBI lineage: Eukaryota > Metazoa > Chordata > Aves > Anseriformes > Anhimidae > Chauna > Chauna torquata. Next base: position 13,362 of record VXAL01012029.1, read on the forward strand.
TTATATAGCACCTTTCATCCCCAAGGAACCTATCTGCCTAGGGTCTGACTCTGCCCCATTCCTGTAGAGGTGCGTATTAATGAGCACTGGAAGCTGTGCAAGGAATTTCCTCTCGCCTGGCTCCCTCCACCCTGCCGGTGCAACCTGTGTGACTGGGAGGTACTCCCACCAGCACCATGTCCCTCCAGCTGTCACCTGCACCCCACCGCCTGCCAGATCCCCTCCCCTGCCTGGCTGGGAGGAGAGATGAGGGACAAAGCGGAGTGAAATGGTGGGAAAACAGGAGTGTCCCTTCGTGGAGCTGCAGCTCTCTACTCCCTAGAAGGGCAAAAAATCAAGCGCTAACTCAGTTAAATTCATCCTGATGCTCTGACAACCATTGGACCCAACTCTACTGGCACTGACACAGGTGTACATTGAGGTGAATTATACTGTAATTATTTTTTGCTGTCTTGCTTTAGAGGAAAAAAAAGGAGAATTGGACTCATCTTACCAGCACGTTTCTATTTAGATCAGTGGAGTCACTAACATGCCCTGGTGTCGGAGGTGAAGACTCAGCCCCGCAGGAGCTTAGTGAAGATCACAGACTATGTAAGGGGTGACACAGGCTGGGTGAAAAGCAGAGACTCCTTTCCAATGCAACTGCTCCAGAGCATTTGCTACTTAGGAAAATTAACATTGCTGTCTGGGACTCTGCTTTTGTGTGGTAGGTACATGCTACCAAAATGAATTGCTGCCTTTCAGAGTAGGCTTCCCTGCTGCTGCAGAGAGCAGAGCTCTCAGCTTCTCACAGAGAGCTCTGGAGGAGGAGCCCTGGCTTGGGGTCCCTGGGTACAAAGGGTGATTTCTGCTAGTCCTGCTCAAAAGCACTACAGCTGAATGACGGCTGCTGGATGCAGACAGTATGGGTGAGAGTTCGTGCTTGGAAGCTGGTCACAGCAGTGGAGCTGATTTGCTTTCATTCTTCTGCAGCCTATTTATGTTTGAAAATAAAAATGGTATGCAAGAACACAGACGCTTTTCTGCCAATATAGCTGCTTCCCCTTCTGGGGACTCCTTGCTGTCTGGCTTGTGAGCTAAGCGATAAGATTCCCAGGACTGGGAATTTTGTTTTGCATTTCACTGCCTCCTCGTCCTGTTGACATAATGATCTCATATGCAAAAACAAATCACCCCCTGACCACAGAATAACAAATTGAATGCAGAACTTGACACATGGGCTCTGAGACCGTCTGCCCAATTTCTCTTGCTGCCCTAGAGTAAAAGGGTCTGCTTTGTGCTATCTGCAGCCTACAGACTACAGTACAGTTGGGGCTGTTGCTGCCACCTGTGAGCATATCCCTCCAGGCCACGCTTTCTGATTACTGGGAATGAGTCAAATACGTCCCCAGAGGCTGACAAACTAGACGTAAAGGAATACTTCAGTACATTAGAAAAAAATCAAGCAGCAAATTATTGCCTTTATAGCAGAAGACTTCAGGAGCACATCTGCTGAAGAACCAGGAACCACTGGTATGTAGGGCTTCACACCCAACCTATAGACATGCAAGTCTTGAGCTGTGCCAGCTCCCTGCAGCTATTTAATTGAGCAGACTAGTGTCAGCCTGGATTGTGACATCCTTATTCTCTATAAAGAAAGAGGCAACTTGACCAGTAAGAAAGGGGAACAGAGTCCTGTGTCACCCTGCGTATATATCACTACTACAGAAATGTAGTGAATATGACCCATAGTTAACCGGTTATTCCATCACTGTCCGAAGCAGTTACATTTGAGTCTCTGTTAACAAGCCCGATGTGCATCCACCAAGTATGTGAAGTTCAGATCATCTGCTACTTTTTAATGCCAGCATTTGTCCTAAGTACTCTCTGACTTTTTTGTATGAAAACATGACATCTCCCAACAATGGGTGATGGTCAACTGACTCAAGGCTTTCTTCTTGCAAAGATACATTCATTTTGCACTGGACACCTGAATTGCTCAGTACAGAATAAACTTTTCAATAAATTTTTATTCCAACAGTTAAAACATCCACTTCATCCCTGAGAAATAACTTGAGATTACTCTGCTAAGGCACATCTGGCATGAACCTCATTAATCTTGAAGCAGTATGGTATATGCCCAGCACAATTTTGGCACTGTGAAAGAAGGAAATAAGAACGTTCCTTCAGAAGCTCTGACCACCTGGTATTCTGCACAAACTACTATAGAAAGCATAGTCCACCTTAACATTACACTTATACACAGAGAGAGCATCGTAACAGCTATCTTGAATTGTTTTGCAAGAAAAAAAAATTAATTAAAAAGCCTACTTCTGCTTTCTGATGTGTCTTTGCTGGTCCTCATTTGGTTTGGCATGGTACCTATGAGTCCACTGTCTTCCATAAAGGCTCTGCCTGGGTTACAAATGACTGACCCCATGAGATCAGCTGCAAACACTGTAGAAGGATTACTTTCAAATATACAGACTTCGAAGAACCCCCAAGGACATGTTCATTGAATTTTCTTTCAGCAACTTCTGTAACTAATATAAATATACAACAACATGCCAACGCTCCTCACTTGTGCACTCTGTGATGAAAATCAAATCTTGCAGACAATCATCCTTCCACTATCACATTTGGTGTGGTAAAGTAGCTTCCACCTTGTTAGGATATGAAAACCAGACAAAGGAAATGCTTTTGTAAACATTGGAATCGTCACTGTTTTCACTAGAGAGAGAGAGTGAAATCTGTGTTTTTAAAAACACCACCTGAATCATTGAAGTCCTTCAAAAATATTAACTAATTCTTGTGCAGGTCTTTAAGGTGGTAACTATCATCTCTAGCACATATATAAGCAAGTGAAGCTAGAGAGATTTGCCAAGTCACATCTTAGCTGCTTACCTCAGCACTGTCCTAGAGGATGGAGAGAAATGGGCCACATGTCTCATTTTAGGTGCCTAGATCGGATTGAGATGAGCTGCAGTCTAGAGATGCCCATTTCCCTCCAGCATCTGCTGGAGAAGGCTAAGGTGATTAGCTCAGAGGTAAGTGTCCATACATGATCAGCTGAATACCACCACAAACAACTGCCAAAACTGCCAACAGACTTCTGATCCCAACCCTTTACAAGGAGTGGCCCTTTAGATCACACTCTCAGCCTATTTCCTCCTTTCATTCACTTCTTGACTACATGAGTTGAACACAACCCTCCATCACAGCGACGGTGACTTTCTTCAGTGTTTTGGAGGCAGGCAAATATCAGACTTCAGTTGTGCCATCCAATTGCATCTTACAATCTCAGAATGCCATTTAAACTCATAGTACTACATGTGAGTAAAGACAGCACAGTGTGGTTTAAAGTTTAGGTTAAAGACCATGCTGAAGTATTGAACTCCAAACATACTCATATGTAACGGCCCCTTGCTCTTTGATCTCAGTGGGATGTGTCAAGGATGAAGGTATTACTTCAGCTGAGCAAAGCTGCCAGACAAAAATCCAGTCACGTGTAACTAAACTTTAAGGAACAGATTACCTACGATTTTGATGAAGTTACCTATGGTGTTGCTGCGCATGTTTAGAGGTTCTTAATGCACAGTTGCTGTTCAGTATTTGAGGAGATACTGCAGAGCTGCTAGTTTTGCAATGCAATTTATTCATCCAGTGATCATAAGTACGTATCTGAAGCAGTAATATTTTCAATGAGACAGAGCTATGCTTTGGGAATCAGGCAGCAGTGTTCTAGCTTAGGTGTCTGAAGTAGTGGGTTTATCTGTGTGCTGTCAGATTGCTTCTCCTAAAGAATAGGAGCACACAATACAAATAATACTAGCTATATCAGTTAAAAGAAGAGCACAGCTAGACTGATTTCTCCCTCAAAGTGAAACTAAACTGCAATCCCTCCAAAACATGCTATTATTTTGAAGGGGTGACATTACAACAAATAATATTTGAAAATTTATGGGCCCTGGGGAAATAAATTGTAAAGCTCATAAATTAACCTGTATTTTGGTTTATGTTAGTGAGTTTCATCAACAACAAAAATGAACTACTCCAGAACAACCCTATCCACATTACTCTGAGAATCTTGTAATTGCTCCTTATCTCAGGTGCCTACTCTCTGGCCACAGTAGGCTGGGTCAGCCGTGTCTTGGCTCCTAGAAAAAAACCATCTGATGTAGACATGACATGTAGCCACGTCTTAGCATCAGACAATTTACCAGCCTGCTTACTCTGAGCTTGGTAGGCACCAGGAAGCAGAGGGCAACTTCATTGCTTCCCAGGGAAAGCAGCCACATGCTGTTCTTGCTTCTAACAAGCAGGCAGCTTTACCAACTCTTAGTCTTTTATTCCGAGTCAGGGAACTATTCTTGCTTTTCATGAACGTTAGTGTTTTATTTCAAGCCTTACAGACAGACAGGGATTGTATGAATTTTCCCTTCCCACAAAGCTTCTCATCCCTATAGCTGCAGAGAAAAGCTCAAGAATTTACATAGTTAATACTTAAATTCCAAAAGACGAAAGGGCAATAAAGCAAACCCAAATGGGTTTATTTGAAGCTCAAGGTTTTTAGGACATCATTTTTTGGGAAACTTAACCCAGGGAAAGAAAGGACATCTGCATGTTTGGGGCTGGAGGTCAGAAAGCACGGATCTACAGCAGAGCAGCACATGCCTGGTACTGCTCATTCCTGCCCTCGGGCTCCCACGGCAGCACACCGACCACACACAGCCCAGACAGTGCTTGTCAGTGGCCAACAAACAATAGCCCAACAGCAACACTTCCCTCTGCATTCAGCTGCTGAACCAGAGGCAGAGGAGCAAGAAGGAGCCTTCCCCTGAAGATACAGCAACTGTGCCTACAGAGATGGGAGCAAGGCTTGGGAAACCGGCACCCTCTCCTCAAGCCAGGTAAGCTTCCCAGTAACATACACACAGTACATAGGGAAAGGCTTCACAGCATTACTAAACCTAAAGACCATATGAACTGTCTAGCTCCTGGTGCTTTAGTGAGACCAGAACTGAAGGGAAACAATCTTCTTTACTGCATGGTAAATCAGATGTCCTTTCTGCAAAAAGCTGCTGTTAGCTTTATTGTAGCAATAGGCAAAGTTGATTTACTGTCTTCCTTCCTTCAGGGCACTGTCTGCTAGACAGGACATCTGAGGGGGTCCCTAAGCAGAGCTGCTATGTGAGGAATCCCAAGCAGCAGAACAACACAGGACACAGAAAGTGCTTTATTCCCTGGCAAACCTCACCTGGTTTCTCTTGCTAATGAAAGCATCTCCTGAAACCAGCCAGGCTCACAGGCTCCATTGATACAGGTCATCCCATGTTGTTAGGCTACGAAATGAACTCCCCCAAATCACCCTCCCTTAAATAGGGGTTGCTTTATGCAATGCTCTGTAAGTTTATGACTGAGAATGACAGAGGCCTCACAGCCATAGAGCCAAAATGTGGCCCTGCCAATGGAAGCAGGAGGTATGCTTGTAGCGCAGTGTTGCGTAGCTGCTCTGCAGCACCCCAGCATCGATGGGATCAGACAACCAAGGAGGGAGTTGATGCTCATGCATTGGTCTGTAAGTAGAACAGGAATCAAGAGGAAAAAAATAATCAACCTCTCTTCACAGTCTCTGTTGTTCCCCCACTTGGATACTGGGGTGTCTTGGTGGTTTTCTCACCTGTTCAGAACCCACACAGATGCTGTAAACCCAGCTCCCTCAGCTGTGTGTTTGGAGGTGAAAGTACTTTGTTCCTTTTATCCCTGGGGGATGGATCTTTCCTGTTTGATGGCTCTGTTTCAGTCTGCCTGTATATATTCTCCCCACCTCTCACTCTTCCAGTGTAATTTTATCCCCTGCTCCATGATGAAAGTCTGGTGGAAATCCTTGGACCCCTGACACTCAACAGAAGAGAATCAGGAGCTGCAGGGTGTCTAACAAGCACTAATAAGTTTCCATGCAACAGTATTTCCTGGAGCCAGAATATAGACCCAGAATATCAGGACACTCAGCCCCTTACCTTCTTGGTTCTAAACACTCAACATTTCAGTTTGTCCTGTTTCACAATTGTCCTGAAGCTGGAAAACCCTTTGGAATGTTCTCTTTCAAATTTCAAGCAGGGATGAGACAAACCCACCCCCTGCTTGCAGACACGTCTCCAGATGTACAAAGAAAGTGTTTAAGCTGTTCAGACTTCACGCAGAATCTTTTTGGATTAAACGTGATGCTGCCCCATCACACACAAAACCTCGCTTACTCTTCTTTCTCCCTGTCTAAGCACCAGCAAACCGCTGCCAAACTGTTCTGCAGTGCCATCTAGTGAGACAGACACATTTTAACAGATCTTCCCTACCGAGCTTGGACACATCAATCTCTCTAACAACGCTTTTCAGCTTTTCGCTAAGGCTCTACTTTCCCTCTCATATCACCCCCATCCCCACCAGCCCAAGTCCTTTTGTGTTCAGAGCCCATCCAGCCGAGCCCTCTCCTCCTAATATGAGGCCAAAGTCTTAACTCCAGGACAGTTTCCCATTCTACCAAGAGTAGCACTGCTGAAAGTCAATTGCACCTTCAAAGTCTGCCATAGATTAGATGGGTGTAGGTTGTATCTCCTGCCCTTCCACAAAACATGGAAATACAGAGTTAGGATATGCGTGAATGCAGTCGTCCATGTTGGAGGTGGTGTGCAGGTGGGAAGGAGATGGACATTGGGTAGATGAGGAAAATAACAGCTAAATAAGGGACTTGGGCAGGGACACGGGTGTAGGACAAAGGACCAGCTGAGGAACGAAAATCTGAGGTTGCAAAGAGAATGGAGCAAGGGGACCGGTGGTGTTGCAGAAGAGGACATGGAGACACAGAGAAGCAAGGTGAGGGGACCGGGTTGCACGTGCCTGCTCAGCGAGGCAGGATGAAGAAGAATGTCCCAGTGAAATTAGCAGAAGAACCCAATGAAGGAGAATAAGACTGGAAATAGTAGGGATAGACAATGTAGTGAGGCAATGGGAGACAAAAGCAGTGAAAACACATAAATCCTCTGTGGCTCAGATGGGACGTTGTGACAGGAAACAGGAACAGCCAGGCATGAGCAGCAGCGGCACTGAGAAGCTGGGACCAACCTAGGATTGGGATGGGATGGGATGGGTGCTCATGGGTGTTTGCTGGGTATGAGACCTGGTGGCAAGTGTCAGAGGTAGGTGACAAATGATGACTGTGCACATGTCAATATTCTTTTTAAGTTTGGTTATGTAAAGACTTAAGAAATTGAATGCATACATGCAAAGTACATGCATGCACAAATCTTGCATTACATTATTAATATATGTCTTACATTGCAGGATTAAAGTTCCAACTCTGAGCTCCCCAAAATTAGTAATTGTCAGATAGGGTTGCCTATGCACCCTAATTCACTGCATGCCTTTAAAGTAATAGATGTTCCCCCTAGAGAGAAGTCAAGAGGCTGCAGTAAGAGACTTGTCTGTAGTGGACTGTGCCTGTCATTTTGCAGGCAAAACAGGACGAATGAGGCAGGAGATGAGCTCATGGCTAAGGCAGCTGAATGATGCCACAGAGCTGGACTCTCTTTCTTCCCTTCCCCAGCATGCCCAGGGGACACACGTCTAGTCTCTTAAGCCTTTTTTTCAGGTGGTGCTCAATGTGTGCTTCTTGCTTTGGGGGTGCTGGGCTGGAGATCTAAGAATGTGGTTTGCAGACAGGCGGAGACATGAAGCCATAAATAACACTGGTAAGAATTCCCACTCTGAATCACCACTCAGGGCTATACCATAAAACCAGCCTGGCTGGAGGGCACGTATACTCCAAGAAAACCATCAGCTTGAACAATGGCAGTTTCTGGCTTTCTCATGTGTTGCCAACCAATTTCCACATGCTCGAGCACAACTCTACTTTTTCAGAAGGTAGATGTCCCTGTGGTCTGATCTGCCGTGATTTTTCATGAAGTTTTATGAGGCTAGGAGTCAAAGTACTAATAAATGGAACTGCATGTAAACTGATCTTTTAATAAAACTGCAGTTATTGGGGGCGGGGGGTAGTATTTGTAAGATTTCAGAATAGTCTATACTGCATTTTCCATTTTGCTTGGACAGAAATGTGAAACGGTGGCTGCACTGAGGAAGAGGAAAGCAGCCTCTTACAGCCCTTGACTGTATCTCCAAGCACCTGAAAGAATACCACAATCTCTCACTGTTTTCAGTTCAGTAAGGGTAGGAACTTAGTGTGCTTCTAAGTAGCAAAAGGGGAAAAAAATATGAAAGGGAGAAAAGCCACAATAAACGCATGGGGTATTTTCCATCTTGCATGGCTGGCTTTTCAGTATTTACATTACATAATATACAGCTACTAGAATTACTGTGTCCTATTCCAGAGAAGCTTCCGGAAACCAAATTATTTAGTGGCTAGGAATGAATGCTAACCCCATCATTTGAAACACAAGCTAATAATATAGAAGTTTATTCTACCCAAGGGTATGTGTATCCGTCATACTTGAGAAGCATTCCTCTCTATGACAGATTCAGCTTGATGGGCATGTTTACAAAGGCTTTCTTCCTAGGATAATTGGACGATTTTGGTTTGGGGGAATAGAGACATTTGAAAAGTATTTTAGCACAGTAAAACACTCCAGAGATCTGGCTATGAAGAGTTGAGGCCTGAGGAAATGAGCAAAACTCAGAAAGGAGAAATGAGATCATCAGTCTTAAATGGCCAAGAGGCCTGCTTCGGTAGGCTGTGATTGTCACTAAGAGAGCCATGGTCAACATAGCTGCCTCTTTCTGCCTATATCATACAAGGCTGAGGACCACTGGTCATTTGTAATGCATGAGCTCACCCAGCTTCCCTCTAATATTCCCAAGAAACCCTTCCCATGGAGCAATACAGACCTGTCAGTGAGCTCCTCAAGGCTTGCAAAGTCTTTACAGCTGATGTGGCAGCTAACTGCCTGAAGCACAAGGTGAATCCCATGGACAGTAGACCTTGCTATTGCAACACAGAGGCACATTTAACTTCTCATCTTGAAAACATAATCCACCACCAACATACGAGTTCAAGTGTGACAGCTAGGTTTACACAACAGTGGAGATTCACTGCTTCCTCACACTCTCCTCTCTCCCTGCTGCCCATAATGAGCATCCAAGTTGGTATCTTGCTGTTCCCAAATATCCCACTAATTTACCCTGTAAAAGATTTCTTCCCACAATTTAAAACTGTGAAGAGATGCATTCAGTTACCATATTTGCCCATGTAATATCTACTTTTTTCTCCAAAATACATGGAGGGATTCTATTCACAAACTACCAGTAATTTGTTACTCGCAAAAATGGAGATGTTACATGTGCTCATTTTACCAGAAAGTCAGCAGTCAGGTTGGACTGGGTCACCAAGCTGCTACTTCTTTGTGGCTGCCAAACCGAGCCTTTTTAGAAATAAAAGAATAATAATAATTTTATAAAAACAGCTGTTTAATGTCCATTTTCAGAAGTGGATAGGAGTCACAGCTTGCAAGAGTTTCCTTTTATGCTATGTTCAGTTCAGACTGACTCTTTGTGATAGCGCAGGGAGAGCCAGAATGCCCTAGCTACATCTCCTGCCTGAGATGTCTGAGAGCCTGTCTATAAAGGCTCTGGCCCCCAAACCACCCTCAGCACATCTGAGGCATCTGGCCCAATATGTTTCAGATCCAAATTTCTTATAAGAAAGTCCCTTTCTTATGTAATCATAAACCTGAGAGAAGGGGAAACACAATGACTGGAGCCAATTCACAAGAAACAAAAGCTTCGTTACAGTGGGAGAGAATGTGAAGGAAGCAGGGGAAGGTGATGGCTAGCCCAGGGAGGACTGTAAGGACTAGCTGCTTGGTTTGGAGGAATGATGCAGGAAGGAAGCTGGAGAGGCTATTAGATCTCTTTCTTTCCATGCTGAAGTGGCAGGTCTCCTCTCCCTGTGAGGCTCTGGAATACCGATGCTTCCCAGACATTAACGTGTCAATGGCTTTGGACCACTGAAACTAAAAAGCATTTTTTTTTCTTTGGTATCAAGAACATCAGTGCCCCTCTACTTTTTACTGGGAGGTCCAGTGTAAAATTCATGTTTGCGAAATTTAAAATATACAGTCTTTACCCACACATCTGCTTCCACTTAGGAGAAAATCACAGCAAGGAAAGGATACTTTCCTTGCATTTTCTTTAAATTCTTTAATTTCTTTAAATTAAAATCCCCATTCCTCCTACCCTAAAGCACAGTTTTGCTGGTTTCATCCTTGCAAGGAAATTTCCTGTAGCCCTGACTGTCACAAGAGCAGACAGCTACTAAAGAACTATTGGCAAAATGTGTAACCAGTGTAAGAGGTTTTACTGTGTTTAGGAAAAAGTTTAGTGGTTTCATGATCTTGGTGACAGCACTCCAAAATATCTCTGAGTCAAGTTCAGCTAGTAATCTGCCCAGGTAATACCTTTCCTGAGGACTTTGTCAGTTTACCAGGAAGAAATGTGAGTTGGCCACTGACGCAGCTTCCTCAGAATATCAAAATTATTTAGAGGCCATTGGGATTGCAAGCGCGTGGCAGTCTAAAGCTTTATCCACCACAAACTGCCCACAAACAAGGTTAGAAACCATTGAGTGTCAAAACCTACAGCTGAGTAACTTCATTGCCTACTACTAGGAACAGGCTACAGTCCTCAGGGCTGACTGACCACAAATAGAAACAACTATGTGAAGTTTTACAGAAGTGTGAAGCTGCTAAAAAAATGCTGGGCCAGTAACCAGTGAGACAGCTTAAACTGCATGGCATGGGTTCTAGAAATACCCATGAATACTTAATAGCTGCCATACCCTCATTTAGGAGTACCCCCAAATCAGTCATTTAATAGCAGTGAAATCTTTAAAATGTTTATTCCAAGTGGGGAATAGTGCTAAACTAACAGTTATCTACTCCAGCAGGAGCACAGGCCTAGTTCTACAGGCCAAGCATATCCCCTGACTTCATAAGCATGTTGATGCAAATATCCACTCTTAAACAAGTCCATTGTGAGTAAAATTGTCAAAGAGGCAACTGGATCTGATGTACCACCAATGAAAAAATCCTTGCAAAGCTGCAGAGACATGTTCACGATGAGGCTCCAGTGCTACTGTAAGGGCAAGAAGCCTCGTGAATTCCAAGATTCACAAAACCAGTGTTTGGCACTAAGAAGAAAAGTTGTGTTTTTGCAAATGCAAAACACCAGTAAGGGCTTGTTTTGCAATGGAATACATGCTGTAGAAGTGGAGAGGGAAGGGGTGGAGATGAGCCTGCTGCAGAACCTCTTGATGAATACTGTCATATTCTGAAATGTAGATTTTCAAATAAAACAAAAAAGCTGAACATACAGTCTGATTTTAGCAAGCAACTCTCACATTAGTAATCACAAGTCTTTTGGTAAGATCATCTGTCACACAAGGCATCAAATGCCTCAAAGTCCCAGACAGACAAGGTTAGCAGACATAAACACTATCAGTACTAGAATTTCATTGGCTATATTAAAAAGAAAACAAGTAAAGTGACAGTAGTTTTATTAAATATTGAGTTGTTTCTTAGCATCACATTACTATCTTCTGGACAATTTATGTCATCCTAGGAAAACTCTAGTGTGCAAAATGTTCAATCGAAAGACATGAGTTCAGTCATATCTCTGAGCCTGGCATAAACAAAGGTGTTTTATGCCAAGTGGACATAACCAGGCAAGCTCTTTGACATTCCTACAGCAACAAGTAATTGTTATTATTCCTGCTTCAGATATGACAATAGCTTTCTTGTCTCCTTACATAAGAAATAGCTATCATTTGCTTTGTGAGTCCTGGAAGGGAGCACTTTGTACTTCAGCGAAGAACAACTTAATAGGATTGATCTTAGCACACATGCTTCACAGTTTGGTCAGCACAACAGTATGTTCGCTTTACTTCATGGTGTGAATAAATTCTGAATGCAATAAACTTGTTTTAAAGCAAAACTTTCAACCTGTTGAGGGCTTACATTGATTTTTGTGATTATTTATTGCAGTAATTAATGGCTTTTTTATTAGGCTAAAACCCACACATCACAAGTAAACCCAGCCCTTCTTAGATATCCAAATAAATGAGACAATTGAGAAAAGTGGCAGAAAAGATATTCAGATGGTAAGAACAGAGCAATGACGGCCTGGGACAATAAAACCACTTGTCCAAAATCGTTTGTCAGGCTTCGTATACATCGTTGTATTACTACAGTAGAGCTTGTTGAAGGCCCATTTCAGTGCGCAGGGAATGCATCCTTGACTGAACAGCCTCCATTGCACAGATCCTTGTAACTTCTCTTCAGGGGTGTACCAGCAATTATATTGCCCGCAGCAGCCCTCTGAGATGCAGCAGGGTTCCATTCTCTGGCTTTGTGAGTTTATATTCTGATTGTGCTCAGCTGGAAACTTCAAGAGCACATCATTTCCATCCCCTCTTGGTGCTTTTTGGGCAGTGGTTTAGCAGTTTGCTAAATAAAAGTTGAGCACAAACACTATCGGGCATGTGGTCCCTCAGGGCCTGCAGAAGCAATACCTCCTGTGCTGGAAGCTCCAGCTGGTACCCGAGCAGCTTAGCTGTGAAAGATTCTGATCAGGGTAGGGCAGATCCCAGGAAATGTTCTCTCACATGCCAGAGGCTTTGTCTTAGACTCCCAGTCTTCTTTTACAGGTATGATAAATATTGGTTCATTTTAGCTGTCTGGGATAGCAGTAAAAAGATCAAAGAGTTACAACTTCCCCATATTCAACACACAGCCTTATCATCTGACACCTTCTTTGGTGTGGTAGAAGAAATGGGCAGAGTTTATGCCTTTGATACAGAGAAGTGTACCAAAGCTGGAGTTTCTCTGATCATTTCCAGATCACTCTTCGAACCACTTATCCTTCATATCTCCTATAATACATCACCATCAAAACTAGTTAACCTCGCACCTTAAGCAGCAGCAGTCTATACTACATCATTTAAGGATGAGGGTTTAAATACTGACACATGACAAAACACTGTACCTTCGTCTATATCTGTATCTATGTCTGTATTTGTATCTGTATCTACATCTACATCTATCTTTATCTGTACTTGTATCTGGTATGAGGAATAATCCTGTGAAATCATGGAAATCAAAAACCTGGAGCACAAGCCAGGACTTGGCCTTTTGAATGCTAAAGTATTTGAGGAAATCAAACAATAAAATCTTAGTATATGAAAAGTACTGTCATTACACCAGTATGTGCAAATACGACTGTTGGGACTGCCCTTAGTATCAAACCACTCTCACAGGGTACCAGCTTGTACTTAAGGGGCAAAGGTATCTGCTGCTGCACATAAACTTCATGAAAATGAATGTCTATTCACAGAGCCATGGTTATTTCAGCAGCATCCTACATCTCGCTTATGTATCATGTATAACAGGACTTTGAGCCGGCCAAAGCCTAGAGATATTGAGACCTAATCCTATGGTGAGGTCACCAAAAAAACAAAAATGCTTTTAAAGTGAAATCAGTTATTATTTTAATTCATACTGGAATGGTTAACTTTTCCACTAGGAAAAGTAAAAATAAAAATCAGAGCAAATAGACATAAGACACCAGGACATTTAAAACATTATATATGATATTCTGCTGCCCACTGACCTTGCAAGCAAATCTTTGCTTCCAGCCAATATAGTGAGTTTCTGCATGGCAGTAAATCTCACCCAGTCCCTCAGAGGCCATTTGGTCTTCTCCTCTCACAAGTGTCTTAGTCTCTGGGCCCATCTTGCAAGCTGTCAGAGCCGTGATGTACCTCCCCTGCTCCCTTGCTTTGAAATCTCTCTTTCCCCAGAGGTCTGTTTAGTAACTTCCCAAGACAACAGATCAGTCCCTCTCTCCAGAGATTTACACATGACATGACATTATACAATGGCAAACAAATGGAAAATCTCCAGTTTCCATCAAATTGTACCTCGCAGAGAAATATTTAAAGTGAATTTTTAAAAAGTATTCTGATGTATTTATGTAATCTCCTAAACCTGCATGAGTGTTCAGGCAGCAGCTGGGAAAACAATGGCAGTATAGATAATTTAATTATCTGTTCATGGAGAAGAGTTGTGATCATAAAGTTTGGTGCATTGGTCCCTGAAAATGCAGCAATTCAGTGTGGTGCTCCACTGGAGAAGAATTCCCACTTCTCATTCTCAGGGTCAGGAAATGATCCTTCCACTGATCTGCAGTTCAATATTTCTCACAGTTTGCCTTTAAGTAATTTGTAGAGAAGTTTTCACATACATCAGAAAGAAGGAAATGTTAGGAGAAAATGGATTTTTTAATCTTTAAAAATATTGGTTGTCTCAAGTTGGAGTGTTGGAACAAGTCCACCAGCTTGGTGTTGCAGAGGTGATCACAGATTTGCAGTTTATCACACGGACAGACCTACTCTCATATAATTTTATAGAACACGCCTTCTTGGGGAAGCAGCATTTACATGTTTCTTCCATGTAAATTCACATTTTCAGGATTTTTATAGCTGTGAGCATCCAGAACTACTCCTACTTTCAGGGGTGTAAGGGGGGATTTAACCTAACATCTCTGGGAGCAGGAAAGATATATCCCTGTCCAAGAACCTCTTTTATGTCTTCCAGTGACAGAAGTTATCAGAGTTCAGCTCTTATTTCATTCCAATCAGACCTTCAAATGAGTAACAAGGATGAATTATAATTACCACCCACCCACAAAAAAGGTAAGAGCTAAAACCTAAACGATTTATGCCTTAGCGAGCCTTGAACTGCTGTGGGTGACTAACCTTCACCTGTCTTCTACAAGGCCATTTGCACCTTTCTCAGGAACAACTGGTGCTAACCACAGACTGAAACTCTACATGGGGTCACATGGATTTGGGATGTGATTCAATTCAGCAAATTCCATGTTTCTTTTATGAATATCAGTAGTTCCTACAGCTGTGCAGACTGTCTGTTAATCAAAGAGAGGAGACTGGCCACCCGAGAGATCTTCTGCAGGCCTCACTTTGTCACAGCTACCACTCAAACAAATCCCATTTTTAGCCTTCCCCAGTTTTGAATACAGAGCATCTCAACACTGTTGCTTTGCACCTGGGCTCCCCCTGCTATTAGAAGAGGAAACATGCCAGCTTATCTGATAACCAGGTGCACTGACAATCATTCCCCATGTCCCCAAAGTGTGCTTTTGCATCCAGACTCCAAAACTTCCATGCTCAAGCTGAAAAACTCTGTCTAGAAGCATAGCTGGTGGTCTGGTTATCAGAGCCCCAGAGGCATCCACTGACAACAGCAGGTCTTCAGCTTCAGTCTGTTCCACCTTTATGCAACGCACAGGTCTGACCATCAGCAAAGTAAACAACACTTCGGTCTACCACAAAGTCTCTTTCAGAATTATAAGAAATAGATAATGCCTCTTAGGAAGAAAATGTTTCCTTTAAACAGATCTGGGCATAACTGTCCAAGCATGTCTTACATGGAAGGCACTGTTTTGTTGTTGTTGTTGTTGTTTGTTTGTTTGTTGTTTGGTTTTGTTTGTTTGTTTGTTTTCTTTTTCTGACAGAACAATACATTTAGTTTCTTTGGCCTTTTGTTTTAAGAAAATTCCATGTCTGTGGAAAGCATCTCAAGAAGCTGGAAAGATAGAGTTGGCATCAGACCAACGGCAAGGTAAGAAGGTCCACAGTTTGTCTAACAAAAGACTTTTCATTAGAAACAAACCATCTTCACCCTCCAAATGCTGTCTGCCATATGTCTTGCAAATTCACTGTTCTGTTTCTTTTCTCCTTTCAGGAGGAAAATAAAATAAAATAAAATAAAAGGAAAAGCAGAATCCCAGAACCAAGAACAAAAATAGGGCTAAAAGCAGCAGCAACAAGTATAATTGAAAAGCTCATCTTCTGCCAATGGGGGCATGAGCACATGTTGCTGTGACATCTTTGACAGATCCATCCATCAACCGTCCTGTTCCTTCCCAGCTACCAGTGCATGGCCCGTGCCCAGCATCAATCCCAAGAGGATGAGCTGAGGAGATGTGCAGAAGGGGAGTGTCATGGTTTTGGCTGGGATAGAGTTAAATTCTCTTTGTAGAGGTTCACACAATGCTGTGTTTTGGATTTTTTGATGAAGATAATGGTGATGTTTTCAGTTGCTGCATAGCATTGTTTGTACAGAGCCAAGGACTTTCCAGCTCCTCGTATTGCCCTGCCAGCGAGGAGGCTGGGGGTGCACAAGAAGCTGGGAGGGGACAGGACCAGGACAGCTGACCCAGACTGACCAAGGGGATATTCCATAGCATATGGCGTCATGCTGAACAATAAAACTGGGGGGGCTGGCCGGGGAAAAGGGGGGGCCGCTGCTCGGGAACAGGCTGGGCATCGGTCAGCGGGTGGTGAGCAATTGCATCGTGCATTGCTTTGTGTACACTTGCTTTGTATATTCTTTTACTAGTGTCATCTTTATTATTATTATTATTATCATTATTTTCCCCTTCTTTTCTGTCCTATTAAACTGTCTTTATCTCAACCCACGAGTTTTTTTTTTTTCCTTTTTCGCGATTCTCTCCCCCATCCCACTGGGGGGGTGGGGGGAGAGTGAGCGAAAGGCTGTGTGGTGTGTAGCTGCCTGCCGGGTTAAACCACAACAGGGAGGAGGCTGTTCCTCTGTCCACAGGGCACAGACACTTGCCTGACAGCCCAGAGCCCAGCCACTCGGGCCTGCAGACAGCTCCCACAAGCAACCTGTGACCTTGTATGCTTGGGTGGATGCAGGAAAGTCTGCGTCCTCCTGCCATGCATAGGTACAACCACGTCCTATTCTACAGATTCTGCCATTGCTGCATAGAGAGGGTCTGTTTCTTAAGTGCAAGTTTATTCTTGGCTTGTAAAGTTGGGTGACATGATTATTATTTCTATATAAGCTATGTACTTAAATATTTTCCTATTACCATGTTAAAACTACCATTCTGAAGGATTTTCTTCTCCTTTCTTTTCCTCGCAAGTGTGATCACTTGTCAGTGGTGATCCCAGGCAAAACTAAAAATGTGCCAGAGAGACTTGTGAGCTAGTAAATGGTGTGGAGAATAAAATCAAAGCCAGAACAGTTTACATCCCTCCCCGTCTCCCTCTAGCAAAACCTAGCTAATGCACAGAGCCACTTCCAGCAGCTCCAAGTTCCTCAAACTTAGTCTTGCACTGCTACATGCCAAAAAACAAAAACAAAAACAAAAACAAAACTCTTTGGTGGGTGCCTTTGCAAACCACTTGGGAAAGGAATGTCACCAGACAGCTTGTGTAAGGGTCTGGCTGTTTGTTACTCCTCTCCTTGCAACACGCTGAGCTGTGCAATTCTCCCCGAGGCTTAGACCCACATAGCTCCTGAGTTCTGCCAGTAAGAACTAGGTTTGATCTCACTTGTACAGAGATGTGATGTGTAAAGGAGATGCTCCATATTGGTATCAAGTTTTGGTCAGATCAAAATCTGACCTGATACAGTCATTTTTTCTGTGTATGTGTGCATGTCCCTGTTCGAATCCTTTCAGCAGGCATTTCTAGCTACACCCAGAATGGATGACTACAGACATTCTTCTCCCATGACTGGCACGTAGTAATTTATGCAGCTCTCTGGTGTAGTATTTTTTTTTTAGGACTGTAGCCTTTCCCCGTCATTTTATGTCCCATTACAAAGGGGAATAAAGGTTCATTGGCAGGATTTCCAAAAGGGTGGATAAATTTATTGCTGCTAATAATATTTTCAGCTACAAAATTAAATCAACTGAACAGCCAAAGCTTCTGACTGAGGTAGGAGGATCCCACATTTGGGACTATTCTTTTGCTCTGTGTAACACATCAGCAGGCCCTGGTCAGAGCTCAGTCCCCTCTGGCCATGAAGATGAGAGAGGGAAGCATGCTGATGGCTCAGCAGGTTGGCTCCATGCCGGCACTGAGTACTCCTCTCCCGGCTGAGAACCTAGAAGGATGTGGGGATGTGGTGGTTTTACCCTGCTGAGCAGCAGAACTCCACCACAACCGGTCGCTCACTCCTCCTCCTCAGAGGAACAGGGGGAGAAAATGTGATGGACAAGGGCTCAAGGGTTGAGATAAGGATAATTTAATAAAAGGGAAAAGAAAAAAAAGAAATAATACAAGCAAAGGCCACGTGGAAGCAAAGAGAGAAAAAATTCTCTACTTCCCGTCAACGAGCAGTGTTCAGCCATGTCCTGGGAAGCAGGGCCTCAATACGCATAGTGGTTGTTCTGGAGGACAGACATCATAACGAGAGCCCCCCTTTCTCCTTCCCCTTTCCCAGCT
The DNA here is from genome assembly GCA_013399475.1 of Chauna torquata. NCBI lineage: Eukaryota > Metazoa > Chordata > Aves > Anseriformes > Anhimidae > Chauna > Chauna torquata. The sequence continues at coordinate 31,684 of VXAL01012029.1, forward strand.
GTTATTGCTGAGTGTGACACCGCATGGCATGGAATATCCCTCTGGTCGGTTCAGGTCAGCTGCCCTGGTGATGTCCCCTCCCAGCTGCTGCCCACCCCCATCCCACTGGGTTTGGGGGGTTTGGAGGGTCTGGGTGCTGTGCCAGCACGGCTCAGCAGTAGACAAAACACTGGTGTGGTATCAGTGCTGGTCTAGCTACAGGTGCAGAGCACAGCGCTGTATGGGCTGCTGTGGGGAAAGTTAACTTTATCCTGGCCAGATCCAGTACAGGGGACAAGGAGGGCAAGGCAAGGGGGAGAGAACAGTTTGGGAGAAGCAAAACTCAGTTCCCTGGACATCATGAGCAATTGTTCCTGGTGGGGCTTGGGCTGTCTGAAAGGATAACCAGCAGTGTTGGCTCAAGGTGAAAAGTGGCTGATGCTCAGGGCAGAAAGGATTTCCAGGGCGACAAGCAGCTGTGGTGTCACAGCGTGTCAGTATCCTTCTTTGTTCACCATGTCTTTGTTCACTTCCTCTGAAATACTGGCAACTGCTGACAGATGAGGGAGGTTTTCTGCAGTGGCAAAAATAATTTAAGCTCCTGTTGCCCACTCCCTCCCCATCACTGACACCTGTCCCCAGGCTGCAGCTCACCACCTCTCAAGCCTCCTGCCTTCCCATCTCCTCTCAAAACACATTGGTTTTGTCAGGGGGGGTACATCAGTGGTCAAAGCCAGACAGACTTCCCCCAGACAGCTCGAGCAGCACAACAGAAGGGCTGGTGAGCTGCGGCACAAGAGCAGGAATGAATCTTCTGAGATGGGGCAGAGCCAAGGGGTTGCATGATGTTGGCTTCATACTGGAGGAAAACTTCACATGTAGCAACACCTGAGGTGGGAAATTCTGGTCTTCTCTACCACAGTGTGAGCACGGGATCTGTTCACCAGCCTCAGAAATGTCCTTCTTAAGTGAATCTTTCACTGAAAGCCATTTCAGGCGAAGCATGCATTTTCTCACCTTACCATTGGCTCTGGCAAGATTTTAACCTTACAGAATATGTTTTGATAAGCAGCATTCACTGGCTTTTTTTTTTCTCCTCTCTCAGCTTCACTACATTTCATATTACTTTTAAATAATTTTAAAATTGTGCTTGTGGTGTAAGTACATGCAAGTTTTAGACAAAACTTTTGCAATGTTATGCAGCATCTGATTGTTCTATTAAAATTAGTCTTCAGTAATGAGTAGGTTTATTGTTAATATGGGGTATTATTAATATTTTCTAATAGAATGTAACCAATGATGGTTCATCACTTAAGCAAAAAATAAGCTTTAAGCCACTGTGAGATTCAGAGTTGTTTTCCTTTCCTCCTTCCCAGAGTTTGAAAGTATTTAAAAACAGCTATAGATCAAGTTTACAATGGGACCATTATAGTCTTGCTGTGCTCCTGGATGGAGATAGGAGTCAGGCTAAATCTAGAGTATCAGTAGCTAGTTTGGACTAATTCCAACTCGGGCACATCTTGAGAGTGTATCTGTTAGAGATGGGCAATGTTCATAGCTTAATCATAGACATTTGCTATTAATATTAATCTGTTTCTGCTTATGACTCAGAGCACTTTGTTGCCAGAACACACTGAAAACCCCAAAAGGCAGTGACAATGAGTGTATTTATTATGTTAGC
>VXAL01012029.1:33351-44518 GCA_013399475.1 Chauna torquata
AGGGGGGAGGGCGGGGGGCAGGGACGGCAGGGAGATTGGTAAACTCATTTTACAAATTGAAATTATGGCTATTTATCATGTCATCTTATTGTTTGTCTCACCACATTACCTCGCTGCAGTCTCCACTGAGCTTCATGCTGAGAGAGAACCCTTGCCCTCGGAAGCCTTCCCAGCCCAGCCAGGCACCAAGCACCCATGGAGGAGACACACAAAGCTTCTGTTGGAGTCAAACAGGGTGGTGGGGGCAAAGCAGCAGCCCCAGGAGCTCACAGACCATGCACATGTGTCCCACAGGCTGCTTCAAAGGGTAGGTGGCCCCAGGAGAGGAGCAGAAGTTGCTTCCACCCAGGCTGGCACCTCTCAGAACCAAAAGAAGAGAAAATGGCAGAGCCTCCTACTCCACCTATAAGCCTCATCTTCCTCCCTGGAGAATATCTCCCTCATTTATTTGTTAGAAACAATTCCAGATCTGCCTCAGTAGTGAGCATAAAGGAAAAATGGAAATGAAACTATTGGGCATCAGCAAATGTCTTCTTCATTTCTGGCCACTCCACATCTGAAGGAGTAGGATCTCTCAAGCAAGCTGGAAACACCTGCAAAAAGTTATAGATGTCAGGAGAAGTAGAGGTAACTCCTTTCTAGCTTTTAGTGGCAGAGTGGATTCCCTGAGACTCCATTTCACATTCTTCTGAGGAAGGATTTGTTTTATTCCTCCCAAGGGCCAGGGCACAGCATGGCCACTTGCAGGAAGAGAGCTATTGGATGTTGAGATCTAACAGGATTTCTACAGTGGGTATCTTTTCCCCCAAAGAGTCCCAAAGAACCATTTCTTCCTGCATGTCCTGAAAGAAGAAATCTGCCTCTGAACCTATACAACAAAAGCTGTCCTCTATGTCTTCTTTCTCATTTACTTTCAACTCAGGGCTTTAGAGACTTGGCATTTTGATCCCCCCTTCAAGCCTTCTGTGGTGCCAGATGAAATTCCCCTTGTGGGAATTTCCTCGATTCAACTGATTTTCAAAACTTCTAAGAATAAAAATGTATATGCAAAAAAGAAAAATGAGGAGGTCCAAACAAATGCCAAAGTACAGCACAGAATCATTCATGTATTAACTGAAATATAAGCAAATAAAGTAAATAAATGTGTTTAACTGACCGGCGTGGCTGGTTGGTTACACAACCTCCAAAACAAGGACTGGGCTAAGGATTTCGGTATGTTTGTTCCTCTGAGTCATAAGTGTATCGGGCTCCCTGGAAAAGGCCAGCCAAAGGAGATGGCTCTCTGTCTTCCCTTCTGTTTCATTCCATTGGCCATAAACAATTCCCGTACATGCTCTTAAGTGGTACAAAATAACAGGAATTGGATCTGGTTCACAGGGAGCACACCAGTGTCCCATAATCCTCATTGCTCTCTCCTTCCTCTCAAGTTCATTATCTCAGCATGGCTGTTTTGATGTGTTTTGTTTCTATTTATATGACTTTTTTTTTCCTTAGATCACTTGTTGCATTGATCCAGATATTTAGTATATAGCAGTGAGAGGCCTCAAACACAGAAATAAACGCAAAACAAATTATGGATATTTAACTGGTCCTGCATATTTTAAAAAAAAAAAAAAAAAAAGTCCTCTTCAATATAGCATGGAGTCTGTAAATGCCTCCTGTCACCATCTTTTAGCTGGCTGATGAGGCTTCCCAGAGGGTACCAGGAAAGTCCATGTATGGGATGGCTGTCACCACCGCAGTTAGGCTTTGCATGTGTCACTCTTATGGCTGCTGGGACACAGAGCACCTGGTTCCCAAACTGTAGCTCCTGGGTCACCATTCATTCACCACGAACTTGCTGAAAATTATTTGATCACAAAGATCAGCTGAACCTCTTCTTACTTCCAAATTTTGACTATATTTAATGCCAGTTCATAGGTTGTAAATTTCTTTATGCTACAAAATGCTCATGTGCATGACTTATTTGCTTAAGTAAGCATTAGCTTACTTTTACTTATATTAGCTTTTTTTAAAAAAAAATTGGAAATGTACAATATGAGGAAAGAATGAGTAAAAAGATCTCATAGCAATTTTTTGTGAAAGTTTGTTTTTTCTGCTTAAAAACCTTGCCTACTGAAACTTTTTTCACTGGTCTCAGCCACGGATCAAGCTTGGTCTAAGCACTCTGCCTGATGTACATAAAGTGTTGGGAGAGACCAAAAAAAAAACAATAGAGCTGCCTTCTTGACCTCATCAGTGAAAAAATAAGCAGCATGTAGTCTTATTTGGGTGTTTACCCCCTATGAGGCCAACAAAATGGTTCCCTGGTTAGCCCCTGTCTCAGGGGTGTAACTGGCTGAAAAGCACAGCCCGTATCAGCTTGCACAAATGCTGTGGTCAATAGCATTGTGCCTGGCTGTGCCTGTGCCTCCTGCGAGGCTCTGCAAAGCCAACCAGGATGGCACTCAGCTCTCAGCCTTGTGAGCCCAGGCTTACAAGGGTTGAGTTCAGAATACAACTCCAATCATTCACAGCCTACCCAACAGTGCCAAGTGAGGGTAGGAAGTGATGCTGTTGGCTGTCTGCCCCAGTCTAAAGTAGATGCCACATCCCACTTTTAGGGTCAGTGCTCCTAACCACACCTGCAGAGGAACAACCCCAGGCACCAGTACGTGCTGGGGGATACCCAGCTGGAAACAGCTCTGCAGAAAAGGAACTAGTTGTCCTGGTAGACACCAAGTAGAACATGAGTCAGCAATGTGCTCTTGCCTCTCAACTGGCTAAAAAGTGTTCTTGACTGCCTTTGGCAAAGTATTCCCAGCAGGTCAGGAGAGGTGATCCTTCCCCTCTAGTCAGCATTGATGAGGCTGCAACTGGAGTACTGTGTCCAATTACAGGTGCCCCAGTACAAAAGAGACATACAAAGATGATGAAGGGATTGGAGCACCTCTCCTATTGGGAGAGGCTGAGAGATCTGGGACTGTTCAGCCTAGAAAAGAGGAGGCTCAGGGGGGATCTTATCAATGTGTATAAATACTTTAAGGGAGGGTGCAATGAAAATGGAGCCATGCTTTCAGTGGTGCCCAGTGCCAGGCCAAGAGACAATGGGCCTAAACTGGAGCACAAGAGTTTCCGTCTAAACATCAGGAAGCACTTCTTTACTATGCGGGTGACCAATCACTGGAACCAGATTGCCCAGGGAGTTTGTGCAGTCTCCTTTCTTGGATATCTTCAAAAGCTGTGTGGACATGGTCCTGGGCAACGTGCTCTAGGTGTCCCTTGCTTCAGCAGGGGGGTTGGACCAGATGACCTCCAGAGGTCCCTTCCAGTCTCAACCATTCTGTGATTCTGTGATTCATGGTTGGAACTGTGACAGCAATTGCATTCATTTCATACCTTCCTTGCAGGCACTTCATGGCTGGGATGTCTGTGGCTCTTGTAACTCAGTGGAATAACTCTTTAAGCCGGTGTTGAGAGTGGAGGCTGTCACTGCATTTCTGTACAGCAAGTAATGCAGCCTCTGAACAGGTAACAGCACTGTTTAGTGTCCTAAAAATTTCCTTACATTACTTAGTTTGTATTAATCCTCCTCTAACTGCGGCAACCACATCTGCTGCTCCTGCAATATGCTTCTTCTCTTCCTACTGTGAATCTCAAAAAGACCATCCGCAGGGCTAGAAGTCACAGAGCAAGGACACACACATCTGTCTGCCCCATATAAATAAGTCCCAAATTTAGATGCAACTCCTGACTGCAGGGATTTTTGTTCCCTGGGTTCAATTCCACCTCCACTTTCATGGAGCATTTCCTAGAGGACGAAAGTTCATAGAATCATAGAATCATAGAATATCCTGAGTTGGAAGGGACCCACAAGGATCATTGAGTCCAACTCCTAGCTCCACACAGGACCACCCAAAAATCAGACCATATGTCTGAGAGCATTGTCCAAACACTTCTTGAACTCTGGCAGGCTCAGTGCCGTGACTACTGCCCTGGGGAGCCTGTTCCAGTGCCCGACCTCTTGGTGAAGAACCTTTTCCTAACACCCGGCCTGACCCTCCCCTGTCACAGCTTCATGCCATTCCCTCGGGTCCTGTCACTGTCACCAGAGAGAAGAGATCAGTGCCTGCCCCTCCACTCCCCTTGTGAGGAAGCTGCAGGCCGCCATGAGGCCTCCCCTCAGCCTCCTCTTCTCTGGGCTGAACAACCCAAGTGACCTCAGCCACTCATACGTCTTCTCCTCTAGACCCTTCACCGTCTTCGCAGCCCTCCTTTGGACACTCTCTAATAGTTTCATGTCCTTCTGTATTAGGTTTACGTGGTAAGGTTTGGTAGCAGGGGCCTCAGGACTGGCTTCTGTGAGAAGAGTCCAGAAGCTGCTCCATGTCAGATAAGAGCCAGCTCCAGCTGGCTCCAAAAGGGACCCACCACTGGCCAGACCTGAACCAGTGAGCGATGTTGGTTGCGCCTCTGTGAAAGCAGATTTAAGAAAGGGGAAAAACTGCTGGGCCAAAGCAGCAGCTGGGAGAGAGGAGTGAGGAACGTCCTTGCAGACACCAAGGTCAGTGAAGAAGGAGGGCAGGAGGTGCTCCAGGCGCCAGAGCAGAAGTTTCCCTGCAGTCCGTGGTGAGGACCATGGTGGAGCAGGCTGTCCCCCTGCAGCCCATGGGAGTAACACTTGGAGCAGATCTCCACGCTGCAGCCTGTGGAGGAGCCCACGGTGGAGCAGGTGGATGTGGCCTGAAGGAGGTTGCAGCCCATAAAGAGCCCTCACAGGAGTAGACACCAGGCTGGACCTGTAGCCGATGGAGAGGAGCTCGTGCAGGAGCAGGTGATCTGGTGGGAGCTGCCACCCATGGGGGAACCTGTGCTGGAGCAGTTTGCTCCTGAAGGATGGACCCCGTGGTACGGACCCATATTGGAGCAGCTCTTGAAGAGCTGCAGCCTGTGGGAAGCCCACTCAGGATCCATTTGGGAAGGACAGCATCCTGTGGGAGGGACCCCACGTTGGAGCAGGGGAAGAGAGAGTGACCATGAAGGAGCAGTGGAGACACAGCGATATGGGCTGACCGCAGCCCCCATTCCCCGTTCCCCTGAGCCACTCTGGGGGAGGAAGTAGAAGAGGGTGGATGGGGAGGAAGGTTTTTTTAGTTTGCTTTTAGTTTCTCACTGCTCTAGTCTGCTAGTGATAGTAATAAATTATATTAATCTCCCTACTTTGAGTCTGTTTTGCCCATGACAGTAATTAGTGAGTAACCTTCTTGTCCTTATCTCAACCCTTGAGCCCTTGTCCATTGTATTTTCTCTCCCTCTTCCTCTGAGGAGGGGGAGTGAGAGAGTGGTTGTGGTGGAGTTTGTCTTCTCAGCAGGGTAAAACCACCATACCTTCTTACACTGTGGTGCCCAAACCTGCACACAGTGCTCCAGGTGAGGCCGCACCAGCGCAGAGCAGAGCAGGACAGTCCCTTCCCTCGCCCGGCCAGCAGTGCCATGCCTGATGCACCCCAGGGCACAGCTGGCCCTCCTGGCTGCCAGGGCACGCTGCTGACTCATGTTCAACTTGCTGTCAACCAGAACCCCCAGATCCCTTTCTGCGGGGCTGCTCTCCAGCCTCTCATCCCACCAGGCTGTACGTATAGTTAGGGTTGTTCCTTCACAGGTGCAGAATCCGGTACTTGCTCTGCTTAAACTTCTTATTGTTGGTGATTGCCCAGCTCTCTAATTTGTCAAGGTCTCTCTGCAAGGACTGTCTACCTTTGACAGTGCCAACAGTTCCTTCCAACTTAGTATCATCTGCAAACTTACTCAATACACCTTCTAGTCCTACATCCAAGTCATTTATGAAAATTATTGAAGAGAACTGACCGACCCCAAAATGGAGCCCTGGGGAACCCCACTACTGACTGGCCACCAGCTTGATGCAACCCCATTTGCTATAACCCTTTCAGCCCGACCCATCAGCCAATTGTTCTCCCATCATATTGTGCTTTTATCTAGATGTATGCTGGACATTTTGTCCAGAAGGATGCTGTGAGAAACTGTTATCGAAGGCTTTACTGAAATCCAAAAAAAATACATCTACTGGTTTCCTTTGGTCAACTAGATGGGTGACCTTGTCACAAAAGGAAATTAAGTTAGTTAAACAGGACCTTCCCCTTGTGAACCCATGTTGGCTATGACCAATGACCGCATTGTCCTTCAGGTGTTTTTCACTATCTCCCAGAATAATTTTCTCCATAATGTTACCAGACACTGAAGTGAGACTGACAGGCCTGTAATTACCAGGGTCTTCTTTCTTGCCCTTCTTGAAAATTAGGACAAGTTATCACCATGGATCTACTGAATTTATTTTTATTGCATGTTATGTAAAGCCACTGCTCTGTCAGGCATGCCTTTGCTGAGGAGAGGGGAGAATAGGGATGGCACATAGCCATAGGCTTCATGGCAACAGACCCTAAGCATCAGAATCTGGACTAGAAATAATTCTTGTTTTCCAGCAAGAGTCCCAGCGACAGACAAGCAAGAGGAATGATGAGTTTCCGTTTTTCTTGCTGTCTCCACAGCAAAGAGAAAAGAAGCTTCTATCACACACAGGTATACAATGAGAGTAGAAATCAGCACTGATACTTGATGTGGTTTCCAAGCTGAAGAAGTAGGCCCCCAAAGTCTATTCTATTTGGCAGGCAACACTTTTTTCCTGCATAAAAGAAAACAGATACAAACCTGGGACTTCCAGTTGTTGCAAAGGAGAAAAAATATACCATGTGGTTCATCTCTGAGGGTTGGTCAAGATCCACCCACCTGGCGTTCTGAGTAACCTTCGAGTGGGCTTTTCCCCATGCTGACTGGAAAGAAGGAACATCATAAATCTCTCATGAAGTTTTCTCTCACAAGACTTCTGACCCATTTATGGAAACTGTAGTCTTCTGGATAGCTCAAATAAAGGTCAGTTGAGCATCCAAATTTCCACCTTCCAATCATGGAGTCTTGGCCCACCACACTGTCATCCAGCAATGATACTTCCATGATTGCATTAATTACCTACACTCCAATGGAGGTATTTGAATTTGGAGCTGTAAAAATCAGGTTTCAACTGGAAACAACAGGAAGATTTCACTCCAAGAAATATGCAAATAAAAATTCTCCTTCCTTGCGCAAGCTTTCTGGAAAGACGAAGGCTTTACAACAGGTTTGAATTTTTTCAACATTTTATTTCTGAAAATATCTATCTAATTTATAAAGAAGAAAATATTTTTAATTTATTTTCCAGTAAACTCTAGTTTCAGTATCCTATTATGATGGAATTAGGCAGTACAGAAGAGATAGGTACTGTGCCCATTTTAAAAGTGCAAAAGATGAAAATTAAAAAAATGTAACATTTCTTAATATGGAGAACTTGGATGATTAGCAAAAAGGGACCACTACATCACCGCAGTTGACAGAAGACACTAAACTTCTGTGAACCATCTAGATCTTCAAATACCTTCTTTAGTTGCAAAGCAGTCTCAGAGCACAGAATAAAAATATTCATCCCAAATGAACTAAAAAGGCAAATATGAACAGCACAGTCCCCTTCAGACTGCCCCAACCTGTTAATCAATATATAGCACACTAAGAATCTTGTGCAGAACTCAGAGTCTTTGGCATGTTCCTTGTTTCCATCAGGTGCTTTCACATCGCCCAAGGTAAAAGAAGAATTCTAAGAGTTTCAAGAGGCACAAACTTCCAGCTTTGTTATTTTCTTGGAAAACACAAACTTCTATTTGCACTTTTGCCTAAGATGAACAAACAAAAGAAATTGCATCCCACATCAAACTGAAAACAATCCATGGCTTCTGCTTGAATTTCTTTAGCCACATCTGCTTTTTGTCTTGCTGAACTTACGAAGCCTTTTTGATTTTGTGTGTGTGGCAGATGTCCAGGATGCCTTTCATCCCAGAACCTGTGATTGTGTGCTCTGAAAGATCAGCCAACAGTAACAGCAATATTGCCTCACTCTTCAAGGAAAAGCACAAACATGCCCCTCTAGGATTCTCCTTGCAGAAGTTGCAGCTGGACATTCCTGGTGCATAGGATTTCTCAGAGAGACAGTGGTATCTAGAGAAATAAGACAACGTTTGGATATTTCATTAATAATTTTAAAAAAAAATTAGAGCAAATGATATTTTGAATGCAAAAAGAATGGTCTTTCCTGACTTCTCCTTAGCCACAGGTCATAGAGAACATGAATATTGTCTCTTTTGACATTGCATTGGCAGATTTTATTCCAGTCTGCAAATAGAAGATTTGGGGTCGGGGGAAAGGAAGGTCTGTCTCCCCAGCCCTACCAGAACTGAAGTTGGAATTCCTTATTCTTTCTTCCAGCTCTTACAAAATCAAAGAAAACAGATGTAGTGAGGGCACTGTGACCCCATAAGGGTTAAGATGTAAACACCCAAAGGTTCTGAACTGTGAAATATATTCTAGTTTGTTCATGGTCTGGAAACTAAACACATTTTGCTACAGTAGTGCTCAGCATCTGGTTGTTGGATTAGAGCTGCACAGCTGGAAGCCTACCTTTAAAAAAAGTGCTGTCTAGAACACAGTGGTAAACCAAAGGTCTTGTTATAAATGTCTGAGTAGCCAAAAGGTCAAGAAGGAAATACAAGAATAACAGGAGAAAATAAAAATGTTAACTCAGTTATTTACTCTGCTACATCAGATAGGAAAGTCTGAACTAGTCACTTGGGTTATTCCTTCATATACAGCACTTCCAAAGTGAATGAAGGAGTGAGTGTTCAGCTTTATGCAGCACAATGTTGATGAGAAAAATGCTTTCTTAACTGTGAAAAAAGTAAAACTTTTCTACAGAGAGTTCCTCCTGAGGAATTCTCCAGAATTGGTGGCAATGTCCAGTGCATCTGTCTTCTTTTAGGGTTGGGTTCATCATGTGTAACTTTGGATCTTGAAAATGTAGGCATCCAGTCAAGGGTAGCTATCTATACATCTTCCATAGACAATGGAGAGTGCTAGAAATGTTCTCAGAATAGTTCATTTCACTGGTCTTAGCCATCTATCTCTGTACAAAATAAACTCACGAGATGATTTTGACAGCCATCAGCATCATCAGGTGCTCAACATCTATCCGGGCCATACCTGGACTCCCAGCACACCCCCTGTGAGAAGTCTGGAGAGAAATAGCTGATGATTTGCTACAGAGTGAGCTTGGAGTCTAAGAAAACAATTATAACAGACAATCAGGGCTGCATATGACTGTTTGCTGTGCTTTTATTGTGAGCGTGAACAGCATTTCTTGTATAAAGTAACCTTGTGGCTTTCTACACAAACTGATGTTGCTATCTATGTTGTCTCTACAGGAGAGCTAAAAGTGCTAACCACTAGTCTCTTCCAATATAACACACATGCAAGTCATGCCAGACTAAAAGAGGCTAGTGGGAAATTTATAAGTTTGGAGACTTCCCTTGCCAGCAACAGAACAGATATATGAGGGGGAATTCCTTCTCCCCTTATGGCAGGAAGAAAACAAAACAAAATGAACAAACAAACAAACAAACAAAACTAGTTGCTGAGTCTTGGGAGCCTGAAATTGTTATAGAAGTTTTGTAAAAACCTTTTTGGAAATATAAACATGGGCAATCAAAGCATGTCAACATACGCACTGATATCAAAATATGCTCTGAGCAATCAGTAGGAAAGGAACACAGATGGAGGGAGCTAATGAGGTTATGATCAAAGACATCAAAGGGACAGGAAAAAACTGGAAGACTGAAGATTCTTCCAGAGACTGCAGTGGATTTTGCTAGTATCTCACAATATAATAAATGGGTGAAATTGTTCTGTTTGCTGGTTTGCAACCTAAGAAAATTACTGGGGTGTTATCAATAAGCAGTAGCCAGAACAATAAATCTTTTCACTGAGGACTTCCAAACTCATTTCCTTGTGTACTGGGGAGAGAATGGCTATCAGGATTGGATAACAGCTTTCAATAATTGGTAAGTTTCCTTACCAGGAGATATTCTATATAATCTTCCCCAGATCTCAAGGAAGACAAAAAAGAAAGGAGTTGAACAAAGACAGAGGAAAAGGAAAGCAGGAAACAAACCAGAAGAAGCACAGATTTTTTTTTAAAAATTTTTTTTAGATTTGCTGTTTTGTTTGGCTTTTTCAAATGGATGACAAGCTCATAAAAAGACATTACAAGAAAACTAGACCAGCACAAACACATCAATTTCATTGAAATATATAAAAGTGAAGGCACATAGCAGCAACTGCAATATTTTAAAATATGTTTCTATATTTGAAAAGTTCATTCAGAATTATTTTATTTGGTAAACTGCAGAAGCATCCAATACACTATATTCAGCTTTATTCACTTATGGAAAAATCCTTTGGAATGTAATAAGAGTGAAGCTTAAATAGTCCAATAGAAATTACTGTATCCAACATTTATATCCCTCCTATACAATTCTATAAACTGATTTTTAAATTCTGTAGGAAGACTATCACTCTGTTAAAGTATATCAGGTTTTTTCCATAAGAGCTACGTGCAGAAGTGCTTATAGCAAATATTCCCATGTTCTCCTGCAGAAAAAAAAGAAAAAAGAAAAAAGAAAAAAAAAATCTCCAGCAGAACCTGTGACCTTTTATATACTCATTTGTTAATACTCAATTGATTGATACTAGAGAAGAGAGACCTTTCGGTTTTTTTGGACTTAATGGTATTTGGAAAGAGACCCCCTGCAATCCATCCAAAAAGGCTCAGTGATGTGAGAAAAGAGACCACTAACACACCAGTGCTCTCTACTATTGGAAGGGAGACCCCTTTTTGCACTGAATTAGTGCCTGGAAAATCTGCTCCCCTTATGCTTTTTCCATGTGATTTGCTGGAGCTCACTCTTGCTCCATTGCTGGGAAGGCCAGGACATATCCCCTGGCAGTTTTTAAAACTTTTATAAACTGGAAAGTATTTTGCTGGCTTGAACTTTGCTTGCCTAGAATCTATGAAAGATGCTGCTGTTATTGTTGGGGTGTTAGTTGAGTTAAACCATGTTGTTCATTACTGTTCAATGGGATGGCTTGATTTACTTTTAAAGCTTTTTTATTTACTCCAGGATGTCAATTAATTCAATTCCCAATTGCTTGTTTGTGTTTCCTTCATTTGTTTCATTCTCGTGTGTGCAGGAAC
>VXAL01012029.1:44680-98715 GCA_013399475.1 Chauna torquata
ATGCGAGGGGGGAGGGGACAGGAAAAAAATTATTATTCTAGCTTGGTTTCCAATTTTTAATTTTAGTCTAGGTGAGAAGGCCAATCTGCAGTGATCCAAATACCTGCTAGGTGGGAGAGAGATGGGTGTTCTGGTGCCAAGCAAGCAGGCCCTTTCCTAAGCTGTCTTAATAACAGCTGAATTTTCAGCAACCTTGGAATCTGAGGAAGCCATGTACAGGGATCCTTGATATTTCAGGTGAAACAGAACCATATTTTTGCGATAAGACTTTGCGTGTACCAAAAACATCAGTCCAATGGTAAATCACAGTACTCTTTCTGAAGCGGTGAGCTGGGCCTCCCTGAACATTCATTGGCTGAAGAATTGACTTGTAATCCTGGGAATGTGTGTGTCTGTCTGTCTTTGCGTCTGCATGTTTGTGTGCGCAAAGAGGGGGAGGAGCCACGTTCTTAATTCTCCTTCCAGTTTACATAAAAATCACTTGTAAAAGATTTGAAAATGGATATGAAGTTGAGGTCTTAAAGTCATTTACCATTCAGTGCACTCAAAAATTTGCCAACAAGTCATTTACTTACTTGCTTGGCTCCTTGCCTATGAAATTCACTGTGGAAGGATTATACAAAGAGTTTGATGGAAATGGGAGACCAAGTCAAGACTATATTCCTGTGCTGCTGAGGAAATATGTCTTTAGTAAAGTAAATGTACTTTTTAGTGTGCCTGGAATGGAGTTTTAAGCAATAGTTTTAAGCTGGTGATTTGTATACTTTGAACTCTTTAATGGAAATAGTACCAACCGCTGGTTTGGGAAAGACTAAATCCTGGAATGACTTTTGTCCCATTGGTTCATTCCTCTATCAAAGAAAAAGTTATCGCATCTGAGGGCAATCACATTGTCAAACCATTTGGGGAGAACAAATCTCCTTAAATAAAACTCAAAGTTTCCTGATAGCCATTAAATACTAGGACAACAACAGTTTGGATGTTTCTGTTTATTTGCCTACTTCTGTTGCTATTATAAATGCACCACTTAGCTGCAGATACTCAGACTGTGTTATGAAATGCCATGGCTAGATCCTACTGGAGGCCTAAATAAAGATGTGAAGTTGGAAATTGCTGACACATTTATCTGTGTCTGTAATTAATTAACTAGCACATCAGCTAAGGAAGGGTCACTTGGACCTCACTACATCACTGCACAGAAGAGCAAAAAGTTGAGTGCAATGCCAGAGCACCCCTGGCCCATGTCAGATTGGAAGTACTTACTGGTCTGCTAGTGAACCCCTCTAATCTGCTCATGAACTACTCCAGGTTTTTTTGCCACCTCTTCAAAGCATCCAGCATATTGTTCCTAAGGCTCTATGCTGATGAAGACCTCTCCTGCTGTGCTCTGCCAGTGGTTGTCTTACACAAGGGCACAATATGTGCTCAGTGGCAGTGGCAGCAAAGTACATCAGAAAAGATGCACGTAGGAAGACCTTTGAAAAAGGTCATTTTAACCTGTCAAAATGGAGTGCTTGGAAGAGCCACAGCTTGGACAAAAAGAGATTTCTACTGTATTCTTCAAAGGTGGCATTTCTAAGAGGCCTGGACCTCTGGTATATGATTCCAATCACTGGCCTCATAAAAGCTTAGCCAACGTAGGGTGAATCATGGCAAAATATTTTCTGGCCTGGTCTGAAATAGCCCAGATGAGTGCCAATGTATTTGGACTGGAGCTTGACAATTTTGTTTTTTCTCATCAAAGTAAGCATATGTGCTCAGTTCTGTATGCAGCACATGGATAGCAAACAGGGCACGGGCAGATGGGCAAGAATACTGAGAAGTCTGTACAGAGAGAAGGGACTCATTGAATTAGCTGACTTTCTGTAGATGTAAACAGACCCTGCTAAGCAACGTAAAATAACCAATGAGCCGTAGTTCACTGAGAATCACTGGCAAAATGGCATTACCTCTGGCTTCATTTTTTGTTATGATACTGCATTGAATAAATGAATTTATGAACTTTAATTTCAGTACCTTTGGTCTAGGCAGAGATTAACTCTGCCTCTTCTGTATGGGGCTTTGGTCTCTCATGATACCACAGTGCTCCTTCATTCTTTATCCTATCTAAAACCAACATTTTACCTAACACAGTGTTCCAGCACAACTTTGTCACAAAGTTGAAAGGAGAGTAAAACTCCAAGTGGGCAGGGAGAACACAGTTCAGCATTGACTGCATGTGTCACAGAGTGCAGTGGTTGCTTGTTAACCATTGCCTGAGAGGAAGGAACAGGGTTGGTCTTGAGCTGCTCCTTTCTTCAGGAATCACCCTCTGACTTACAGGTAGAACATACTGGGTTACAATGGTGCATGCATGCTCATTGACAGCAAAATGATCCATGTTTCAAAATAAGCATATTTATTTTTGCATGGAAAACTGCACAATGTGCAGTACTCCTTGACTGAAGCCCATGGGCTCAGGTAGACCACCTATACACTCTCTGCTGTATGTCACTCTACAGGATGGACATAAAGCCTTGATGAGGTCTGAAGTTATTGATCCACTTCTCAAACAGCAATCATTTTGCGGAAATGACTAGATTCTCAGCCAAAGAAAGGGTAAATACTGAGTAACAGAACTAATTCCTCCAGGATTAACTTCATTTTTCACAGAAACAACTAAAACCAGCATCAAATACCTACTATTAACAATTCTTTAAAATAACCCTATCATTAGGAGATGGTAAATAAAGTCTGGTTCTCAGTGTTTATTCCCATTTCTGACCAAAACATCCTTTTGGGAATTCTACACAGAGAATAAAACCTAGGAAATGCCTGTGAAATGGTTACAACAAAAGAAAAAGTGCCAGCTAACACTATGCAAAACTTTTACAGTAACAGTGCTTCATGAAAATTTTGTAAGTGGCTTTAAAAACTCTGTGTTTTTTTCTGTTGTCAAGAAACCTGTAAAAATGCAATTTACTTTTCAGATATCCAACATAAGAAAAGTGTAAAGCAGATGGTGTTAATGTCTCATCTGTACTGGAAAGAAAGAACAGACACTACAAGAACTGGTCTGGAATCCCACAGTAATCCAATTAAAACCCAGTATGAGGCCTATTAATAACTTGCCATCCTCCTGTCAAGAACACTGCTCAACAGATGACTCCAAAGTAGATATGATATCAGCATATGCTGTACCCATGACATCATGGATTACAGTACCAGGTTTGGAAATTTACTCAACACAAGAGGAACATGTTTCTCACCAACTCCAAAACACACACTTGAATAGTCAAGGATGTTTTGCACTAAGACAAAACCCAGGCCCAAGGCTCCACAGCAAGGTTGTAGCTTCCTAGGCTCTCAATGCACTTACCTTCAAATCTATGCACCACCTCCTCTGAAGGGCTTGAAAATTTGACCATCCCAAACATGTACCTTTCTTAACTTCCCCTGAGGCTCTGCATTCGCTTCTTCTGACTTCATCCATCCACGTAACCCCCATCACAAGGATGAGAACAGACTCCTCTAGCATTGTTCCTTTCAGTATCACCTCCCGAATCCAGTTAAAATTGCTTGTCCAAGTAGAAACCCCAGACCCACAATTTCCCCATGAGTCTAAGCTAGCTGTCAGGCACAACTTTTTCATCTGATTCTCTGTTCAAAAGAAACTGTGTAGCATTGATTCAGGAATTATCCAACGCTCAATAAATCTTCTACTGCTTGATTTACCTTTAAGAATAAATTGGGTCTAGTCATGATTTATGAGGCAATGGACTGCCAACTGCAAAATACCCATCCCAAGGGCACCTCCCAGGTTTGAAACACTAGCTAGTTCTCTACTATACTCAAGTAAGCTTTTTGGATGTCTCTTCATTTCTAACCAACTCCCACAATTCTGTCAGTTTAAGAAATGATCACCTGCATGCACAGCCTTTCAGACCCACTAGAGGAGGACCTCTGGGGTTTTTGCTGACCTTCTGCAGGGTTGTGGAAGATGCCAGTGGCCTTTTAACTTTTCTTGGATAACAAAAATATTAAAATGGACACAGGTGGCTCACAATTCCATTGCCTTACTTATCTGCTGTGCTGGTTACTTCTCCAGATGTGGAGTTCAGAGTTAGTTACAAAAGTCATCAGCATCCAGATCCTTGTCTTCTCAAATATAACTGCAGGCTGTTAATGAAAACCAACAGCTAGATGGCAAAGGACTTGGGAGCAGACATAAGGCTTCTTGCTTGAAACCTTACTCATAATCTATCTCTTTTATTATATTTACAGAAGAATGAAGAAAAAGTAAGAGGTCATTATTTTAAGGTTTTTCCAGCATCCACTAACTCTCTCCTTCACTCCTCTGAGTGAAGCAATATGGCCAAGCATCTTCCCAAAGCCACAAGGCTAGGTAGGATTTATAGGCAGTGTGGGAGGTGAGTAATTCAGGTTCCATAGCTCTGTGGTGGAGGAGGTCCTTTTCTCATACTCCTGCCACTTGATTCACCCCCAGTTTGGACAAATGGCACTCGGTTCGGTGACTTCATGAGATGAAGAACCTGCTACTTCCCTTATTAGTTTTCCTCATGCAGTGTTAAAAAATGTGTGGTAACAGATTCTTGTGATATTTTCTTGCATGGACTAAAGAAACATTTAGTACTTTCTTTGCCCCGGACGTGAAGGTATTGAAAGAGAGCAGTCAAGTTCCATCTCCTT
Source organism: Chauna torquata (assembly GCA_013399475.1). NCBI lineage: Eukaryota > Metazoa > Chordata > Aves > Anseriformes > Anhimidae > Chauna > Chauna torquata. Next base: position 49,370 of record VXAL01012029.1, read on the forward strand.
TTTGATAATCTAAACAGTTGAAAAAGTTTTAAAATAATCATAGAATGGTATGGGTTGGAAGGGACCTTAAAGATCATCTAGTTCCAATGCCCCGCCATGGGCAGGGACACCTTCCACTAGACCAAGTTGCCCAAAGCCCCATCCAACCTGGCCTTGAGCACTTCCAGGCACGGGGCATCCACAGCTTCTCTGGGCAACATGTTCCGGTGCCTCACCAACCTTATAGTAAAGAATTTCTTTCTTATATCTAACCTGAATCTGCCCTCTTTCAGTTTAAAACCACTACCCCTTGTCCTATCACTATATGCTCTTGTAAAAAGTCCATCTCCACCTTTCTTGGAGGCCCCCTTTAGGTACTGGAAGGCCACTATAAAGTCTCCCCGTAGCCTTCTCTTCTCCAGGCTGAACAACCCGAGCTTTCTCAGTCTGTCTTCATAGGAGAGGTGCTGCAGCCTGCTGCTCATCCTCATGGCCCTCCTCTGGACCCGCTCCAACAGGTCCATGTCCTTCCTATGCTGGGGGCCCCAGAGCTGAACGTCATGCTCCAGGTGGGGTTTCAAGAGAGCAGAGTAGAGGGGGAGAATCACCTCCCTTGACCTGCCAGCCACACTTCTTTTGATGCAGCCCAGGATATGGTTGGCTTTCTGGGCTGCAAGCGCACAGTGTTTGCTCATGTTGAGCTTCTCATCCACCAACACCCCCAAATCCTTCTCCTCAGGGCTGCTCTCAAGCCATTCTTTGTCCAGCCTGTATTTGTGCTTGGGATTGCCCCAGAATCCCCAAAACCTCAATATGAATAATTTCTTTATCTCTTCAGTCATTTTTGGTGCTCTTTTTGACATTATCTCTCTAATTTCTCATTTTTCTTGATGACTGATTGACAGTAGCATTAACTCTTTAATGTCTGACATGTTCAAAGTGAAATCACTCTGCTACTCCTCTAGGTCTCCTCAGCTGTGTCCTAGTATCATATTGCAAGTTAATTATCAACTATGACTCTTTTTCTATCTGCTGTGTTCTCATTGACTGCCAATTTTGCCCAATTGTTAACATTTATCTGTTGTAATTTTATTTTTCCTGATTCATGTTATGGATGCATTGGTGCATTGGATCCCAGCTCTCCAATAAGTCATTGTGAGCACCAGTTGAAATAATTCATTTGATAATGATTCTCCGATAACAATTTTTCATTGTGTTTTTTGAGATTCATCTCATACACAATCCTTAATCCATTTAACATGCACTGCTACTGTGTAGTGCTAATTTCAAATACCATGCCATAGTAAAGAAATTGCTTTGCAAAGTCTTAATAAACTTCATTATTCAGCTCTTTTGCATCAGTGGCTAGAAACCTCATCAAGGAGTTGCCTAACTTTTGTTTAACAATTTTGCATGCATTATGCACACTGTCATGATTTAAATCCCCATTCTTTAACTATCATTTGATATTTGTATTAATTTATCTGTTATTTTACCCAGGAGTTAATTCAGGTTAAGTATTTTAAATCTGAACACAGCATAGCAGTCTTAGATATTGGCAGAATATTAGTGCTCTTAAATTTTCTGAAATGTCCTCAGTTTTCAAAGACCTATTTAAAATGAGTATCAGGAGACCAAAGATATTCTCAGTTTTAGGATTTCTGGACATAAGTTATCTGTGTCTGATGGTGTAAAAATGTTATAAAAATGTATTGTCTTCTGTATGTTTTCTCTTCTTACAATTCTGACTTGTTTTTTTTTCTTTTTAATGGATGCCTTGAGTTTGCCACTGTACAGTGTTTTTCAGCCAGAAACATCTTTTTTTTTTTTTCTGATGGCAGAATTAAGCCTTGTAGTCATCTCAAACCTCTTTAGAGAATTCAAACTACTCACTTTTAAAGTTACCCTCCTGCTCAGGAACACTCAGTTCATCCCATGGCGGAGCTGTATGTAGGATGCAATGATGTTAATCCCTCAGAAAGTGTGCTCCGTCATTTTTGTGATGTTAAGGATACATTTACCTGTTCAAAGTTAAGGGCTTTAGGATGGAAAAGTTTCATTTTTATTTCTTGCACTATTAACATTGAAGCTTTTTGCATTAATATTAGTGCAATTCTTCATCTCTGCACAGCTGATTTTTGTACTAAATGCATCGGGCGCCCATTGCAGATGTTGTGTTTGCCTGGTTGAACTGGCTTTGTTGAGGACTTCATAGGAAGGAGGATCAGTTCTTTCCAGGTCTGAAATTCTTATATAGTCTATCAGTGATAAGAAACAATGGCTTTGAGGATCAGGGCCCCAGTCAACATCTTTTGTTTACGTATTTCCTTATAATTTTTAAATGTAACAATAAGTTTTTAAATAGCATGTCTGGCTCTTCATATTAATCTGCTGTTGTTTTATATAGTACACCTCATGCAAGAGTATCCATTAAATAAAACTTAACTAATAATTCAGAGTTCTAATTCTATAATTTTTATCTGCATTATTTTGTATACCTGAAAGATGTTGCTCCGTACAGGACTCAGCTGGTGAGATCAGCCTATGACTTCAATCACAAAAGGAAAGCCATAAAAAAAAAAAAAACTCCTTATTAAGGCAAACATACATTTTCAACTGACTATCAGCATGGGGAAGAACTCAGCAGAGATGTCTCAAAATGGAAAGTAAAATTCCAAAGAGAAAGGAATCATCTCAAAAGTGCATTTATGGGGAAACCCACTAACCAACAGCAACTGCATCCCTGTAAGGAAACTACAAGGGGAATACAAGATCATGGATGCTGAGGATGCTGAGCTCAAAGATGTCATGTCTGGAAGCACATCAAACACTGTGGGAAAGAAACCAACAAGGACAAAGTAATAATCATGACCAAAAAAGTTATAAATAATGGGGAGAAATTTCCCCACAATGTAAACTGCCATATTTCAGAACGTTTTTGGCAGAGCACAATGCTGAGGGTGGCAATTACCACAGTAAAGGAGAAATGTTGTACCAAGTGAGTCCCTGAAGCCTTTTCCCTTGAGCAGCTCCACTTGACCCTGGGATGGTCCCACTCAGCCACGAAGAAAACTGATGCCAGCTTCTTTCAGCCTCAATACTAGTTGTCCTCAAAGCACATGAATGTCTATATAGCTGACATGGTCTTGGCCAAAGGCTTGCAAAACCATCAGCATCTATATTAAGTAACCAGTCAGTGCAGGTCTGCTTAGCTTAACATGTTGGCCAAATGTAAGCCTGACTTGCTCTCAAAAAATGGCTTTTTTAAAAACCCCTGATTAGCTGCCCTGTAAGTCATATCTCCACCTGTGGCTGTCTGCTCTGTTCTTTGCAAAACACCAGCATTTCTCTGCCTTCACTGACACTTCAGTCCCGCCTTGGGTCCTCTTGGATTCATGGTCTCAGCTCCCACTCCCGTTCTTCCACCCCTCAGACAGAACTGCCCTTTTCTCTCAGAAATCAGCACCTCAAAGCCATGTGGATAGCACCTCCACCCTCACTGTTATTTTTGGTATCACTGAATACCTGCAGCCCTGGGGCTAAGCCTGTGCCAGGATCAAGGCTCTGGAAAGGACATGGCAGCCACACTGACCTGGGCAGCTTAACAGGGCAAAGCCACCTTTAGCTTTTGGCTGCAGATGCCAAACCCTGCATGAACAAAGACAGCACTTCTTTATTTTAGGAGCTAAGAACTTGGCAGACAAGATAAAATATCTTAGATAAAGAACTTAGTCTGCCTTTGGCTGTTTCTAAGATTTCTGAAAGTTTTGGCAAACTCCAGCCCTCTCCTCAGGACCTGGAAAGTAAGTCCTCCACTTTGTAGTGCAACCTGCTTTGTTTCCATAGGTTGCCAGTGACCTAATCATTGTGCAGGCTAGTATACATCTCCGACCTGGCCAGCGTGTTACTGCCGCCTGCCAGTTAGATGTCTACACTTTATGCATGACTTTGTCTTAACACTCGAACATTTTACACTGAAAAGGGGACCTCCAGACTTTATCCAGTGAACTGGAAAGTTCTGGACAAATTAATCTGCTGCCTCACCTGCAGCCTTGGTTTTACTGTCGGGGACAAAACCCAGGGCTTGGTTCCTGTCCACCTGATAGCTCTGAGTTCAGACTGGATCCCAGAATACACACTGCAATGCTCCTGCAGGTTAGTGTTGCTCTTTGCAACCAAGAGTGAAGCAGCCCTTTTAGAGCTTCTTAGACAGTCAGGTATTTACAGTTACTCAGTTTTATTAACAGCTGCAGCCATGCGAGGCTCATCTCTGTAAAATTGCACAATGTGTCCTGTTTACAGCTTTAGCTGAGTGGAGGCAGGAAAGATAAAAGATTTCCTTTATACAATACTGATATGTTGCCTAAATCTGGCTCAAGAAGCACAATATCAGCAGCTGTGGAGCACTGGATTTTTAACTGCTGGACAAACTCATATGGTTGTTTTCCCAGTGACATGGCTAAACCACAGCCCCAAATCCTGCAGCCGAGCTACCATTAAAGTAAGGCAGTTGGTGAATTGGCTGGAGAGAGAATAATGAGTCTGAGATCCTCCCCCAGCCTCTGCTATGGATTTGCTGTGTAAATGAAATAGCCCTGTGCTTCCGTTCACACCTCTGGGAAGGAACTAGACTGTCACAGTGAAGGCAAGTAAAGGACTTCACTGATTCTCTCTAGCATTTTGAAGGCAGGTAAATGCATCAGAACAGGAAGATTAGTAATATTATAATTAGTATTATAGTATACTATTCCTAATTAGTGTAAGAGCATGATTTGCAAAAGTTAATACCATAATCACAAACTGTTGAGTATTACAAAAATACTTTTGCAAACTTCAGGGTTTTTTTTTTTTTTTACTATTATTATTGTTATTTTTTTTTATTATTTTGTAGCACTCGTGCTTCTTCGTTTTTAGTCAGCAACAGACTACCACAGAAGCAGGTCTTCATCTAGTACCTATTTATTCCTGCTAAAATCCATCTGTGAATCAGACAAGAAGACTTCTGATGAGTGCAAGCATTCACTATTTGTACTGGAAGATATAAACTTCACAGAAAGTTAATTTTTCATCCAAACAAAGGACAGAAACAGCAGCAGATGACTCAGTTTATCAATCACATATGCCATGCACATAAACATATTGTTTATATACTGTTTATGTACTGTTTATGTATTGTTTATGTATGTTTATGTTAAAGCAAAAAATGCCTGTACAATGTCTATATTTAAATAGAGACACTTGAGAATGAATAATTAACAAAGCAAGGACAAGAGCTTATGTACAAATTATTGTATAAACCCTGCTAATCCAACTTTCATTGGAAGACATGCACCAATACTTCCAGGCTGTGCTTTGGGTCTCCCCATCCCTGCAGTGACAGCCATCTCCTGCGGACAGCAGAAAAGCAAGCCTGGGGTTGTGGGTGCAGTCACAGGCAGAGCAGTGCTCTGCCACCAGGACTTCTGTACCACCATCCAGGTAGTTACTCCCATCTTGGAGAAGGAAGTTTCACATGCTCCTCTCTCTTGGCCAGAGGTTTCAGTAGCTTTGCATGCTCACTAGTAGCAAGTTTATCAGATCCTGGCTGCTGCTGCTCCCATCCAGGAGAGGTCTTCCCTCCTTCCCTACCCTCTGTCCCCTGCCAGTCCCCAGACACCCCAAAGGATCTGCCTGGACCCCCTGTGTCACTCTTGCCTCCGAGCATCTCGACTGTGATGGAAAGCACCAGATCCAACACTATTCCTGGTCCAGATGTATAAAGAACTGCCAAGGCAGAGAAAGCTGACAAAGAAAACTTTTGAAGATCCCCTGCCACCATCCACTCCTAGCTGAGAAAATCAAAGATTTATTAGTGGCCAGGGAGGGCTAACAGGAATTTGCAGGAAAAGGGCTCAAGATGGAGGGAAGCTGGCAAGAAAAGAGAGGGGTCCAAGCAAAGGGGGTTAATTCCTCGAGAAGTAGCCATGATGGTACAGGGATACAGGCTTGAAAAGTCTGTGGCTAAAACACCAGTATTATTTCCTAGATTTTTTACAAACCAAAGCAAGCTATTCTTGCCACATCCTTAATTTATTATCTCATGAAGGAATAACAAATCAGAAGAAAAACATCATGCAAAACAGAATGAAAAAGAGAAAACTTTTTCAAAGGTGCTTCAACATGTGAAGATCTTGTGCTTCAATCCAGCTTCTTAGGTCATGGATGCAACCTGGAGTTCAATGTTACCAATATACTTCTGTATATTTTTGCTAATAAAGATCCTGAACACTGCTGTCAGTAATGTATTAAGCTGGAGGAAAAAAAAATCGCATTAGGATCTTCATATTTGTGTATGTGTGTCTCTGTTCTTGAAGAGGGGTTGCCAGAGAACACAAACGGGGGAATCATGAGTCAACAATCTTTTATGTTCACATAATGTCCTTTGGGATTGTGTATGTTCTAGCACAAAACCATATGTTATGTGATCATGGAGAATAAGCATTTAATTGTTACTATTCTATACGGCCATGACTTTTTTTTTGATGGATCAGCTGAGCATTGTTTGCATAGCAAGCACCATAGAGTCTACTTTTCAAGCCAAGTGGCTAAACAAATCATTACCGTTTCCCATATGTTATGTGAGCTTCATTATTATCCTTCACATTTGGAACTGGAGGTGACATTCTTTTTTGCATGCATTGCTTTTTTGGCATTTCATATTTAAATCTTCAAAAAGAATGTCATAGAAAAAAAATTTAGGAGGGTCTCTTCTCATTAGCTTTTGTGAACAGTCTTGAGAAACAGGATATTCTCCCAAGCAGAGAGATAAGAGTCCCATTATTCCAGCAAGGAGCAAACACAAGAATATGCAGATGGCAACGCTGATCAGCTGTGCTTTGTCTGTATTTTGGGGCACATCTCTTGTGACATACCAGCTCTGACTGTGCTGTACAGCATGATGCCTTTGAACTAGAGTTCAGACACACAGCCAGCCTGAGCAGTTGGTGTACGACTGATTTTCTGTACCAAAGTCCAAACAAAATCTTTGAATCTTTTTGCTATCTGGACCTCAGAGATGGACAGAGTGGAGGATGAGAGGGAGAGGAATGGCAGATATAGGGAGAAGGAGAGCCACAATGTTCCAGTGTTATCCGTGTATATGTTTTGTTCCCTTCTGGTCTTTCACAGTGGTTTACACTAGAGCAGCCCTGAACCTTGCAGCAACTGAATGTACCTATGCTGAATTTCGTGTAGGGGAGTTATAAACATGGCTATATTTTTTCACTGAGACTATCCCAAAGCATGCAAAGTGTCTGGAAGAAAACCTACAAGCCTGGTCCTGCTGCATAGATGTATTGGACTTATGTGGCAAGGTTCTGTTGGGGGGACTGCAGGGGTGGCTTCTGTGAGAAGAGTCCAGAAGCTGCTTCATGTCAGATAAGACCAGCTCCAGCTGGCTCGAAAAGGGACCCATCACTGGCCAGACCTGAGCCAATGAGCGATGCTGGTTGTGCCTCTGGGAGAACAGATTTAAGAAAGGGGGGAAAAAAAACCTGCTGCCCACAGCAGCTGAGAGAGAGAGGAGTGAGAAACAGCCCTGCAGACACCAAGGTCAGTGAAGAAGGAGGGCAGGAGGTGCTCCAGGCGCCAGAGCAGAAGTTTCCCTGCAGTCCGTGGAGAGGACCATGGTGGAGCAGGCTGTCCCCCTGCAGCCCATGGAGTAACACATGGAGCAGATCTCCACACTGCAGCCCGTGGAGGAGCCCACGGTGGAGCAGGTGGATCTGGCCTGAAGGAGGCTGCAGCCCATGGAGAGCCCCCGCAGGAGCAGACTCTGGGCTGGAGCTGCAGCCGATGGAGAGGAGCCCATGCAGGAGCAGGTGATCCGGTGGGAGCTGCCACCTGTGGGGTACCTGTGCTGGAGCAGTTTGCTCCTGAAGGATGGACCCCGTGGTACGGACCCATGTTGGAGCAGCTCTTGAAGAGCTGCAGCCTGTGGGAAGCCCACTCAGGACCTGTTTGGGAGGGACGGCATCCCATGGGAGGGACCCCACACTGGAGCAGGGGCAGAGAGTGACCATGAAGGAGTGGCAGAGACGAAGCGATATAGGCTGACCGAAGCCCCCATTCCCTGTTCCCCTGAGCCACTCTGGGGGAGGAGGTAGAAGAGGGTGGATGGGGAGGAAGGTTTTTTTAGTTTGCTTTTAGTTTCTCACTGCTCTAGTCTGCTAGTGATAGTAATAAATTATATTAATCTCCCTGCACTGAACCTGTGTTGCCTGTGACAGTGGTTAGTGAGTGATCTCCCTGTCCTTATCTCAACCTTTGAGCCCTTTTTCATCGTATTTTCTCCCCCGCTTCCCTTGAGGAGGTGGACTGAGAGAGCAGTGTGGTGGAGTTGCCATCAGTGTGAAATCACCCAGCCAAAGTCAATGCAGAGATGCTGAGTGGGCTTGGAGGAAAAGCTGGTGCCCGTCAATATTGTTGATTCCTTAATAAGATATGCACAGTTCTGGGTCATTCACTTGAATACGTCTCTCCTTTGTAAGACACAGAGGTGGGTCTCTGAAGTTTCTGTCTTAAGGCAACCTCTGTGAAGTGAAAGAAGTGGCTGGGCAATACTGAGGCTTCCTGACACATAAATACATTTCTGCAATTTCCCACTGCACATCAACAATCTATTCAGTCTGGAAAGAAAGAATTTAAAGCAATTAAAACTTCCTAGGAGACAAATCTAAACCAGTGTATTTTAGAATCTGGGAATAATCAATAGCACAGCAAACCAAGATCATTACATGTAGTGCAGAGAAGTAGTAGGTTCTAGTTAACACTCTGGTTGCCCTGAGGCCAGCGAGTTTAACAGACCCAAAAATTTTAACTCTTTTCATCTCCACGTTTGTACAGTATCAAAATTCACATCATGTGGGTATCTCTGCTTTGAAGGTCCCTTGCCTAAAAATTATTGAGACCCCCATACTTACGTGTGCATCCTATAGATAAGATTGGAATAGAAAGTCTGTGCGCTAGGAGGCTTAAAATGCTATCATCAAGAACAGTATTTCACATTCCAAATTGTATTTGATAGCCACATCAGTAGCAAACTACTGATTTTATTTTCCTAACAAAGTAATATTTAATGTTTTACTCCTTAATTTGGATTTTTTTTAAAGGTCCTCTAATGCTAGAAAGAAGCCAAATGAAAGAGGCATAAGGCTGTAGGCTATGAGGGCTTGAAATATTTTTTCACTTCCTACTTACAGGCATAGCCAAGGCTATAAATAAATAACTCCTTTTTTGGATTATTAGTTGGTAATAAAATTGGCTTTTTATCCCAGAAGCACACAAATGCCACCAAGACAACCAAACTTGTTAATACTCAAACCTAACTTACCTCTCATTTCTGGGATACAAACAAATTCCTCTCAGCCACCCACTGAGTTACCCAGAAATTTCTTTATTATACTTGCAGGAATCATGAGCTGCTTTTCCGTGTACTGCATGTGTGTCAGTACTCCCACAACTGTATGTGTACTGCTCCTTAGGTGGCAGAGTTTGTCAAACCGGACTAATATGAGTAATTTTGAATGTTGCCCTTCAATTCAGCTGACAAAACCCTTAGGTAGCATTTAGGCCAGGGCAACTAGTCAAACTGAATTCTGAAATCCTTCCAAATCCCTCTAAAAGGCTTAGTCCTCTTAGCTTAGCATTAAAAGCATTTTCCAGCCTCCCTGTGACTGGTTTATTGTGTTGATGCATTAGTATTTCATGTCTATTTAGCTCATCACAGAATCACAGCATGATGGAGGTTGGAAGGCACTTCTGGAGATCGCCTAGTCCAATCCCCATGCTCAGGCAGAGCCACCTAGAGCCAGTTGTCCAGGACTGTGTCCAGTCGGGTTTTGAATACTTCCAGGGCTGGAGGCCGCACATCCTTTCTATGCAACTATACCAGTGTTTGACCACCCTCACAGTAGAACTATGGTTTCTTGTGTTCAGGTGGAATTTCTTGTACTTGTGCCCATTGCCTCTTGTCCTGTCGCTGTGCACTACTGAGAAGAGTTCAGCTCATTCTTCATTCCTTTCCATAAAGTATTTATACACATTAATAAGATCCTCCTAAGCCTTCTTGTCTCCACACTAAACAATCCCAGCTTTCTCAGACTCTCCAGTCCCTTAACCCATCCATGTGCTGGACTCGTCCCCATACATCTTTATCTTTCTTGTAGTGGGGAGCCCAGAACTTGACACAGCACTGTAGGTGTGGTCTCACCAGTACTGAGTAGAGATGAAGGATCACCTCCCTTGACCTGCTAGCATCACTCCTCCAAATGCAGCCCAGGATGCTGTTGGCCTTCTTTGTTACAAGAGTACATTGTTGGCTCGTGTTCAACTTGATGCCCACCTGTCCCCCTGGCTCCTTCTCTGCAGAGCTGCTTTTCAGTTGAATGGCCCCCAGCATGTACTGCTGCCTGGCGTTGTTCCTCCCCAAGTGCAGGACTCTCATTTCGCTTTTTTGAACTTCATGAGGTCCCTGTCAGCCCATTTCTCCAGCCTGTCCAGGTTCTTCTGAATGACAGCACAAGCCTCAGAGGTAGCAAACTCCTCCAAGTTTGGTATCATCTGCAAATTTGCTGAAGATGCACTCTGTCCCATCACCCAGATTATTAATGAAGACGTTAAATGGGATTGGACTTAATATGGACCACTGGGGTACACCACTAATGATTGACATTGTGTCACTGATCACAGCACTCTGGACCCAGTCGTTCAAACAGTTTTCACTGTCTACTTACCTAACTCATACTTCATCAGCTTTCCTATCAATATGCTATGGGAGACAGCGTCAAAAGCCTTTCTGAAGTCAAGGTAAACATCCAGTGCTCTCCTCTCATCCACCAAGCTCGTCACCTCATTACAGAGGGGCCAGAGGTCAGTTGAGCATGATTTCCTGTTTGTAAATCCATGCTGACTACTCATGATCACCTTTTTGTCCTTCGTATATTTGCAAATGGTTTCCAGGATTAGTTGTTCCCTCACATTCCCAGGGACTGAGGTGAGGCTGACCAGCCAGTGGTTCTCCGTATCTTCCTTCTTAGCCTTCTTGAAGATAAGAGTGACATTTGTTCTCTTCCAGTCTTCATAAACCTCTACCAGTCACCTTGAGTTTTCAGAGATAACTGAGAATGGCCTCACAACATCAGCCAGCTCCCTCAGCACTTGAGGATGCAACCTGTTGGGCCCCATGGACATAATTATGTCCAGTTGCTCCAGATTCCCTTCTGATCTGAGGAGACTGGAATTTCTGAACACTGGTCTTACCAGTAAAGACTCAGGCAAAGGAGGGATTGAGTACCTTGGCTTTTTCTGTGTTGTGTGTCAGCAGGGCTCCTGCCACATTCGGCAGTGGGACTGTGTTTTCCGTAGTCTCCCTTATGATGTTTATGTATTTGCATAATACTTTCTTGTTGCCATTCATATCTCTTTCTAAATTCAACTCCAGATCTGTCTCAGCTTTCTTAATTCTACCCCTGCAGGATTGGACAGCATCTCTATACACATTCTGGATCACCTGTTCCTGTTTCCACCTCTTTTACATGTCGTTTTTACGTCTGAGTTCAGTTAGAAGTTCCTCACTCATCCATGCAGGCCTGACCTACTGCCTTTGCTTGATTTCCTACTTGTCAAGATGGACCTTTCTTGAGCTTGGAGGAGGTGATCTCTCAATATTAGTCAGCTATCTCGGACACCTCTTCTCTCCAGGGCTATATCTCACAGGTTTCTTCCAAGCAGATTTCGGACAAAGTTGAAATCTGCTCTCCTGAAAGCCAGAGCTGTGGTTCTGCTTTTTGCCCTATTCCCTCCTTTTAAGATCCTGAACTCTGTCTTTTCATGATCATTGCATACAAGGCTGTCCCCTGACTTTTACATCCATGACCAGTCCTTCCTTGTTTGCAAGCATCAGGTCCAGGAAAGCACCTTTCCTTATTGGCTCCTCCATCATCTGTGTTAGGATGTTGTCATCAGTGCACTCTAGAAGTCTCCTCAGTTGCCTGAGCCCGGTAGTGCTGTCCTTCCAGCAGATATCAGCATGCTTAAAGTTCCCCGTGAGGACCAGGGCTTGTGAATGTGAGGATTCTTATGTTGTTTAAAGAAGACCTCATCTACTTCTTCTTGACCAGGAGGTCTATAGCAGATATACACTACAGCACCTGTGTTGGTCTGCCCACTAATCTTGACCCATAAACTCTTGATTGGATCTTGATTCATCCCAAGGCAGATCTCCTTGCATTCCAGCTTCAGAATGGTCACATTTTACTCCCTAATGCCTGAATTCTGTTTTCCAGCCCAGAGGAAGAGCCTTTTTTGCATAGGAATGTTTTCAGGGCTATCTCTGGGAGAATGTCCACAGGGTCAGGTATCCCACTGTATTGCCTGGAAATTATGTCTGGGTAGAATCAGAGCACTTAGGACATCTAGCAGACATCCCACAGACCTTTCATAGCCTTATCTTCAGTAACATCACAGGCAAAGACCCCGCACACGCACAGACCATCAGTACAGCATCTGTGCTGTGGCTGGAGTTTCCCAACAGACGGGCTCTCTGGTTCATGAAGTGTGGCAATGGGCCAAGCAAGCTCTTTAAATCCCCTGTGGTCTATGATCTCTTGGTAGAAATGCAGAAGCCCTGGAATAACATAAATGACAGGTCTTGATGGCAAGCAATTGACTTTAAAACTTCAGCTGGAATCAAGGAAAGCCACTCCCACTTCCTGCTTTATTCAGCAAAACAATGTCAATACAATTTGAAGTTGCGATTCCACTATTAAATTCAGGCCACTCCAACACAAAGTGATCTGCCAGGTCTGGCAGCTCTCCAGGGGGTTGCACTGAGCAAATCTCCTTCTCACAGCTCGAATGTGCTTGCAGATACCATATGGCTGCTCTGTATTAGAACACAATCTGAACCTGCTACTTTCACTGGAATTTCTCCAGTAAGTCTAGTCACAACCTCATTTTCTGATTGAGGCATTCTTTAAAATTAAAAAAGGTTTAACAGACAACAGTTTATGGGACAAAAATGGGAAAAAACGCTACCTTTTTTCCTCCTGCAAAATACAACATGGAAGTGAGAGTGGGCTGGTGAACGAAAGCTATTCCCAGCCTGGAAATTCAGGATTTCAGGCCATCTATGAAAACACCAATGGAAAGGAAGGCAAATCACTTACTAAAATATGGGCCAGCAGAGTTTTTTGCCCCAAAAAGGCAGAGTAGCAGGACTTTCTTCTAGGCTGGATTTGCAGAGATGGGCACTATAGTTCCTAGCCCCTTCAAATCTCTTACATTTCTTGAATTTGTTGATACAGGACAAGTAAGATCTAGTTGAAGTTTTTCCATGGAGACAATTTTCCATGGGAAAAGACCGATGCTGTGGAAGCTTTATAAAGAAACCTGACAGAGGACTGGTTTCCTTTTTCTTAATTCAGCCTGACTACGCTTTAGACTTCTGGTTCCACTGTACATATCCTGGTGGGCTAGCTGTTGGAGACCACGCCACTTCTGCTCAGGCTTCACAGGAAGATGCCATGGATCTGGAGGCCCTTGGTTTTCCAGATGTCAGAGGCTACTTCAAGTTGAGTAAACATCTCATCAGTTCATCAAACTTTTTTCCCCTAATTTATGGGCCAATCTGGAGGTTGAACAGTGGACTCCATGTTTTGCTTCCTGCCCATCCAGCAATTTAGATCCTCAGGTTCCCACACTCTGCTGGTCCCTGCACTGCTTGGGAACCAGAGTAGCCATTCACTGGCTCCTAGACCTCATCTGGGACTTTTGGGGTTCCTCTTCCCAGGCATCCAACTTGTCAACTAACCTTCTTCCCACATTCCCTGCAAAGGTAAGCATCCTGTCCGCCTGCAAACCAGGCAGAAACAGTCAGGAGAGCAGAACATTTAATTTTATGTCTCATGAAGCAGAATTTCTTGGAAATTCCATGTTGGGAAACAAACCCCCAAACCTGCCCTTTGACATTTTGTCCTGGTTCAAAACAAAGCCCTTTTAACAATACAGCAATATTTCCAGGGAAGGGATTTTTTTTATTTTCCCAGCTCCACTGATGGGGTTATTTGCTAATTCCATTTGCCAGCCAAATATACATTCCTTCTCTCTTTGAAGTGTGCACACAAAGGAAGGGTGAAGGGAGCAGAGCTAAACGGGACTATAACTTTGAATATTTGCAAAGCTCAGTCAGTTAAGAAAATAAAATGCCAAGGATGAGTTCTGGAGTCTCAGGCATTTCATTTAAGCCCTGATTTTGCTCAAAATAAAAGCTAAGAGATTCCTTTTTGCAGAAAGACATTGCAAAAGCAGAGGAGGACAAGCATCTAGAGAAAGGGTTAAGGGACCAAGCAAAGCTCAGAATGTCTTTTTCTGACAATACTTTCAAATCCAGACTTTCATGTTAGGAAGTTTTGCCAACTGAATATTAGTAAAGGGGTTAGGATTGGAGAGGAAGTGGCTGCAGCAATTCATTTCATTTTATTATCCTTTTTATAGAAACATCTCTTGTCTATCACACAGAAGGTTGGTTTTATGGGGAAGAGTCTTCAGTGGGTTGCCTGATGAGTCTGGAGCCAGTATCTTTAGCTAAAAAATCCTGCTTTGGCTATAGCTTTTGCTATCATATGTGACCTTGGGAAAGCCAAGTAGACCAAAACAAATTAGTCAGTTTACCAGCCTCATTTTCTGGACATCCATTCCTCTGCTCCTAGTACAGGGACTCCATGCTCCTAGTGAATCTTAGAGAAGACTGGGACTTGACGCCCTTGTATCTTTCATATAATTTGGCAGCCTACTGGAAGGAAATTTGGAAAAAAGCACTACAAGAGGAAACCTCACCCTTCTTACAGGTTCACCTCTGGGAGAAAGCTATTTCCCTTCCTAATTACATTTTTATAGGTGTCTTCTTATGTAATGTATTAACTGCATACAATAAATGTGAAACGCATAGGGATGTTGCTTGGTGTTAGTTCCATTTGTCATTTATTAAATTTAAAATGTTTTTCCAGCCTGTGTGCCAGAGAACTGTGTAGGATGATGATGGTGTATGTATACTATGACATACAGAAAGGGCATGCAACTTCATTTCCCTCAGTGGATGTCCACAGTTTGAAGAAAAATGCCTTAAATCTCCAGTCTGCTCCACCCAAACTACATTTGTTTTTACATCATCCTTGCAATCTTGCGATCTTTATTTTAATTTGTAGTTTAGATTATTCCAACTGTTCTCAGCATGCAGATTATTTCAGAATGTGTTTAAAAGGGAGATAATAACTAAGATTATTTGTATTAAGGCGCCAACTGTCAATCTAGGAAGTGCAAGAGTGGAAACACTTCTAAAGAAGAAGAATAAAAATATATTCGTGTGGCTGTTGAATGAAACCTTAAAAGGTATTTTTACAACCATCACTATTCAACTTTGTTTTCTTAAGCAATTTCGGTATAACTTACTCTCATGAAATCAAAAAGCTGCAGTGGATGAAAAAAGACTTTGGATGAGTAAAAGAAAAAAAAAATCATACTCCTTTGTTAGGACAGAAGAAAGTAATTTGCATTTACTGGATCCCACAACTCCATATTGTGCTTCATTTGTCAGAGATAAATTCTCTATTATGACTTCATGGGTGGGAGGAGAGATGCAGAAAGGGTAAAGGAAAACATACCACCGTGTCAGACCACTGATCGCAGTGGTTTCAACTAGAGGAGAATAAAAGCTTTTTCCAACTGTACTTCATAGCCCAGAATCGCACATGGTGGAAGGCATTTCATTCATTTGTTCAGCTTCTATTTCCTTTCCTTGAGATGTCTTTTTATCTACAATTGTGGAGAGTGTATTTTATATTCATTAGGCCAAGCTCCCCCAGTGTAACCCTAGCTAAGTGTATGGATTTGGGCCAGGAGCACTTTCAGCCTCTGGTCTCGTTCTTTCTGGAGCCATTACCACCTGAAACCAGCATCCTCTCCTGAGGCATGGCTTTTTGGTCGGCTAGTCGGTACGCACAGACATGAGGCAACACTTTCTGCCCGGTGAGTGGTAGCTGCCTGTGAGTCCGGTCTACAAATTGGTAAAATGAGATGCCTTTGGGTATTGTGGGAGAGTAAACTATATACAGGCATTTCTCTCTTCCAAAATGAGAGCTTAAATGGCAAGTTTAGGGGCAGGTGCTATCCTGGGAAAGCAAGAAGTGCTTAATCCAAGCATTTTGGCAGGTCTCTGAGCCATAGCATGGAAGCAGAACAGCAGCTACTTTACTGTGTGCTGTTATTTTTCACAGCTCACGTTGCGAGTCAGCTCTAGGATGAGTTTGCCATTGCAGGCTCTGCAAACAAATGGGAAGTACTGAACCAGTGTGCCAGTCAGCCCTGAATTTGGGCCTATATTTAATCTACAGCTGCCATTTCTTACTTAGTCTCTCACTGTGGTTCGAAATAATAGAACATGCCATGAAGATTCACATGAGCTTGCTCCCTGTAAGAGCAGAATGCAGCCTGACTATTCACGTCTCACCCAGGAAGAAAGACTCTGGGTAATGCTTGTAGACAATTAGAACTCTTCTTTCACGTTGAGATTAAAAAATATGTTGGATTAACAAGGCTTTAAGACTAATAAGGTTCAGAATTTTGAAGTCCTGTCTTGTTTTAAAATTAAAACAAGGCACAGCAAAATCAGGTTAACTGTTATCCTTCAATTTTATTGCCATTAAATACCACATCAATGAAACAATGGAGAAAATGCTAACTTCAAATAGTCTGCATTTTTCTTCCAGCCTTAAGAAAATTGTGTAATTCTTTTCTTCTGTTAATTCAACTGCTCAGAAAAATGTTATGCAATAATATGCAAGCTCCCTGTATATGACACAGCTAATGAGAGAAACAGCAACTGGGAGCCTCCAGTTGTTCCCCTAGAATGCCCAGTCCTGCAGCGGAACATTGTAACCTTTACATGAAAGCTGCATAAATATTGAGAAAATGCTATCTTGAAGAATAAAGTAGTAACACATTTTTTTTCCAGCCCCTTTCCAGCAAATGCAAATCCCCTGAGTCTGAATCAACAAAGCCAAACTGCAGCATTTGATGCCACCACAATGCAAGGCCTTTGAAGAGAAGTCAAAGATTTAACTCATCTCAATTTTACCAGTGCAAATGAAGAATGGCTCTTTAAAATGCTTGCAGAGATTAGGTGTAAAACAAACATGACGTCACTGTGGCTACAGTGCCTTGTCCAAGGACTAAGTTGTACTTGCTTTTCTCTTGGTAGGAACCTCCTTGAACCTAACAAGTGGTTAGGTTCAGCGCCAACAAATTGTTTCAAAGACCATGTCTTCAGATAAAATTAAAAAAATGTGTGCATATAAATACGTGCATGATTATTATTTTTTTAGGTTGGTTTTTTTTTTTTTTTTTTTTTTTTTACAACAAGGGACTAATGCATGTACACAAAGTCCTGATGAGCAAAGGAACATGAAATTTGTGCTATGAGATAGCAAAGTACTGATAGTGTTGATCCCAACAGCATCAATAAAAGCTGGAGTGCTCTGTTTTCACTGGAAAGCTAGAATAAGGTAGTAATTTCAGCTAATTATATCACTGAATGTCCTCTCCTCTGGCCCTCATCTAAACTAAGTGAAATAAAAAGAACACCTTCTTTGGCAGTGAATATATAACCTAAGAGCCAAGTCAGCAGGCGACTGACTTCCTCCACCCTCCAGAATCTTTGCTTATTAAATTTACAGACGATAATAAATTAGGAGGGGCTGGAAGCACTTGGGAGCACAGGATCAGAATTCAGTGTGATCTTGGCCAATTGGAAAAATGAGCTGAAATCATGCAGGAGAGAAGTCGACATGGAAAAGTGTGAAGTTCGGCCATTAGGAAGGAGGCTCAGCTGCATACCTCTGAGAAGGGCACAAACTACTCTGCTAGCAGCTCCTCCCAAAGGGCTCCGGGGCTCCAGCAAACCTATGGGGTGAACACAAGTCAGTAAAGCTACATACCTATAAACAAATTCAACACCACAGTAGAATGTTGACTTACGAGTGCTATATTTAAGACGCACAAAGCCATGCCTTCAGACTACACAACAGTGACGTGGCGTGTAATGGTGTAACCTTCTGGGAGCACTGTGCTTCCACAAAGAGCAACACAAAACAGGAAAAAGTGCAGAAAACATCAAAAATGAACAGAGGTCTAGAAAACATGACCTATGAGGATAAATTGAAAGACCTGGCTATGTTTAGACTAGAAAAGAGAAGTCTGAGGGGAGACATGATAACAATCTGCAAATATGTAGATGGCTGCTGCAAAGAGAAGACAATAAATTATCCCCTGTGCCTAATGTATTAACACAGAAACTAATGGGTTTAAATTGCACCAAGGGGATTTCCCACCTGGGGAGGCTGTGGAATCTCCGTCACCAGAGGTTTTTATGAACTGTTTAGTCAAACATCTGTCAAGAATGGTTTAGAAGTAGCTGCGCTGGGCTAGCGTGATGCGCTTTGGAGATGACTTCTCAAGGGTTTATCTTTCTTCTGTGACTGAATGACAGTTTCAACCTAATTACCACATTATCTTACAATACTTTTCTTCTCAGAAGTGACTGTTGCCCAGTAACAAACAAAGCAAAACAAAACCCAACAAATCACAAGCTCTCTCACTTAAATGGAAGGGAAGGTGTGAGTTCATTTGTTTACGCTAGCTAAGACAGTGCAAATGTTTCACTGTGGTTCACTTAACTTTGGCCAAAACATAAGATTAATCTGGAGGCTTTTAAACAATCTGGGAATGGGACATATTTCACCTTGTGTTAAATCAATTTTGCTGTTGCTATAATTCTGCTCATTGATGGGACAGCATTTATTTCGTTTTTGGTCCAATGTTTTCTTGTCAGCAACATTTGGCTTTCATGAAAATATATACAAGAAAGACCTCCAGCTAAACATTACCTTTTCGGTTAAGATATATTTTCTGGTAAAGATACCATAATGACATTAAATATATAAAGATTTAACAAAAGCACTTAAAATAGAACTTTCTTGCCATCAGTTACTTCTGTAGGCCTCCTCAGGTGTACGCAGCTCTCAGGGCCTCCATTGTTCACTCCCTAAAAATGTATTATTAGAAGTATACTGTTATCCTTTGAAAGCTATTAAAATTCGAGACAGTCTGCCCCCAGCCACACCCGTGTTCACAAAATTAAGAGGAATTATTCATGCTTTACTGAAGTATAGAATTCTGAAGAGCAGAATCTGGCTTAAGTGATCAGGGGAATACTGGTGGGTAGAAGTCCAACTCAGACAGTGAGATAAAAATAAATACCCTCCAGAGCACCATCTTTCTGTCCTTGAAAAAGATTACTCTTTTAAACTTTCAGTGATTTCAAGGAGAGTACTTTGTAACACTGTACACTGTTGGTCTTCCACTACAAGTGGTATGTTCTAGAACTGCAGCTCATGCACTAAAGCAGGTCATCCCAAATGACAATAGCAGTCTCACACCACACCACTTCAGTTTCAGTTTTGCCACCTTTCTGAAATTGTTTTATGCAATTTTGATTGACATTTTTCCCTCCTATAATAAATAACAAAAACAACAACAACAAAAACAAACAAACAAAAGCAGATCCCTTCATTGTTTAAAAGGGAAAATACAATTCACAACACAATTTTGAAAAGGTAATTGGGTATGATGAAATCAAGGAATGATGGAAGGAAGGG
Organism: Chauna torquata; assembly: GCA_013399475.1. Lineage (NCBI taxonomy): Eukaryota > Metazoa > Chordata > Aves > Anseriformes > Anhimidae > Chauna > Chauna torquata. The sequence goes on from VXAL01012029.1 coordinate 69,097, forward strand.
AAGCATAAATGCTACTGACTACCTCCAGATATTCCAGGAGTATTTAACTGTGTGTTGAAATGCAAGCATCATGTGTAATGGAAAGCAATGTAGTCTTGAAGAATATATACGAAGAGCACTTCTTTTATGCTGAACTAAAGAACTGGAAGAGGCCAGATGAAAGCAGAGTTTGTTCATGGGCTTGCTCTTCCCCTTCTCCTGACAGTGCAACACAAATTTGTCCATTTCTCCTGGGGTCACTGCAGGGATATAAGCACTAGCAAGCTACTTCTCACCTCATGTCCCTCTGTAAGATGTCTAAAAAAACCACTTCTGTTGGTAATAGTCAATAGTTTGCCTTTTCTATTCCTGTAACCTCTTCCATCTTCTAACCCCCTGTTGATTTCCCCAAACCTTTCTTCTCCATCATAGCCTTCTATCTTCCTATTCACTCTCAGTAACCTACAACTCTCTAAGACTTGCTGCTATTTCTATATGCTCCTTCCCACCTCTCTATTCTCACTTCCAAGCTCATATTACACATCTTCTGTCTACTCAATGCTTGTGGTACATGGCTCAGCATTAACACTCCTTCCATTCTCTTTCCCATGCCCTTTGCCATCACCACTTCTGCTGCTGTCCTTGAGACTACTGCTCCATCCTTTCTTGCTTTGAAACAATCTCAGTCATCCACAGCACCATTGTTTCTCACTGTCTTATTTCTTGTGCTTCAAGGAAACCAAGATGTCTGTTTCCCTTTTGCCTTAGCAGCTACCTTCTCTTACAGAAACCTTTGCTTCTTTCACATCCCATACTTTAGACTGGACAAGGGAGAGAGAAATTTGGGAAGAGCAGAAGAACTTTTCATTCTGTCTTCGTATCAATCTCCCATCCTTGTTGAGTTCAACTTCCATATTCATGATTGAGTTGACCCCTGAGCTCTAGGTCAGCTCACAGTCACCTCTGTATTAAACCTGCATCACTAGTTCAACTCTTTAGATGCTGCAACATTACACTGATTAATAACGAATTCAGAGATTTGCATTAACTCCCTTTTGTTACTATAATAAAGCACTCACACAACATTGGTGCCTTAAGAGCCTTTTCTCTGCTTCCCCTCCTAGGGTCTGGCTCTCATGGGTTGTGGTGAGCTTTTGATACAACTGTGTGGCCTTGAATCAAAGAAAGAGCTGTGTCTGAAGACCTATGTGAAAAAAAAGCTGTGAGGAGCAGAAGCTTGATCTCCTTCACTCAGGAGTGACTTTAAAGCTCAGGATCTCACTCTTGGTCTCTGCTTGAGCTATGCTGCAGGTACGCCTGAGTCTGCCTTTGTATTTCCCTGATTCTGACCCTTATCGTGACATGACGATGTCATCTGCTGACTTGACCTCAGACCTGCTTCATTAGTACAGGCTTCATTGGCAATCTATACTGTTAGTTAAACCTGGCTCTTGCTGCCTGGCTTTCCCTATTAATATTGCATAAAAAAAGGAAACAATCAAAATTGCAGGAGCAGGAATGTAGGTTTGCTTGTTTCCCCTGCCCATGAAGAACTGACATGAGCCCTGGGTCACGCTCTTTTCCTCGAGGCATTATTTAACAGCATCAGTGTTACTCAGCATTACCCACAAATAAGCAATCGACATATACCACAGGGTAAAACAGAACATTTTCTCTCACACACAGATTTTCTCAATTTTTTCTTGTTTCTGGAAGCTTTTTCCATGCTTTTTTCCCATTTTTTCCAAGCTGCACAGTTTGCCACAAACCCAAATGGTATACCTATTCAATTAAGAAAGGTTCCAGTTTCATTCCACACAGGACAATGGATAGTACCTGACATTTTGCATTCCACTTAATCCCAAACAGTTTCTAACAGGATCCACTTCAGAACAGTGCTGGCTACCCCTTGAATCTTCTGACCTTTAAAGAATAGACCAAACTACCATGGCAATCCATTTTAAGAGAAGAATTTAGTGACATTCAGTAGAAGATGTTCGACTGGGAGAGTTCCCCACATAGCAGCACCCAGAAAGACAGGAAAACACTGGTCCTCTCCTCAAAATACAGGATATTCAAGGACAGATGCTACATGGTGACACAGTAAATATTTAATAAAACCAAGCTATTCTTCTGCCAACTGTTTTTCTCACACTTTGCCACATATTCTTTCAAAGATAGCCTTCTAATTTTCGTAAGATATTTGGGAGATATACTACAGTCACTTTTTTTCCAAAAATTATCTGAAAGCATACTCAAATTCCTCAAAATGACCTGTTAAATATTTACATTTACAGTTGTCTAGGAAAATTTTTGATAGCTGAGATACACTATCTACTTTAGTTAACCAGGAACTTTTCCTCACTGCTTTTAGGAGTTTCTCATTTCAAATGGCTTTGTCTTTATGACAGGAAGTGAAAATACAAACCTTCAGGGTTCCCTGTTTAAAACCAGAGGTATAGTGCCTCTGCAGGCACAATGTTATGCTGAAAAGTAGCCTTTTATGATTGTAATTCTTCAGTAACTAAATATACTCTCCTGTGTCCTTCTATCACACACATCTCACAAGGATAACCTAGTGATTATGAAAATTTAAAATATAATATTATACGATGGTAGCACTACCCACAACTGTTTTTTTCCTCATATTTGCCATTAGAAAATCTGATTTCAAGCATTTAACATTGCCATATTTGAACTGTGTCAGCTAAAGTTTTCCATTCTCAAAACCACAAGCATTCAAACATTTCTGAGGAGTCTTCTGGGGGGAGCGGGGAATCTCATATGACAAAATTGTAGTAAATTTCCATCTGAAAAGATCTAGTGCCTGTGTGGTAGGGCAGATTCTCTCACCCCCTGAAGGAAAAAGGGGTTAATAAATTCTTGCTTTACCAAGGAGCTGCACACCCTGGACAGATGAAATTCTTTGTTTAGTGCGCATTGATGATGCTTGTTTAGTGGCATTGATTTGCCAAAATGCCCTAAAGTGCTTTTCTGTTCAGCAAAAGTCCTTCATGAAGGTAATCGGAAAGCCTCAAAAAGCTGAGTCTTACTTTAAGCAAAGAGAGATGATCCATTAGATTTGGAAGAAGAGATCCTTCTGCAGAGATCAAACTAGCCCAAGATTAGGAGGTGTTGTTGGGATACACACTGGCTGACTGGGGACTGACAACAGTTAGTCCTAGAAGGTAGGATATCTACAGAATGGAACCTTTCCCTATTACTTCAGTCCCATGGAGACTGTGACAACCTCCAGGTTTGCAGCAAGGATTCAGAGGTTTTTTGAGTGTGTCCTCTGTCTTCTGTCTTAAGAATGTTACACTTCTGCTTCAAAAATTTGGATTTTTTTAAAAATAGTAATAATTATAGCTCACACATAGCAGAGATTTCAAATTCTCTGAAGAGTCTGCCTCTACTGAGCAGGCTGCAACCCAAAGCTCAANTTCAGTCCCATGGAGACTGTGACAACCTCCAGGATTCAGAGGTTTTTTGAGTGTGTCCTCTGTCTTCTGCCTTAAGAATGTTACACTTCTGCTTCAAAAATTTGGATTTTTTTAAAAATAGTAATAATTATAGCTCACACATAGCAGAGATTTCAAATTCTCTGAAGAGTCTGCCTCTACTGAGCAGGCTGCAACCCAAAGCTCAAAAACACTTTTCTCGCAAATACAGTTGTGGGCCATGCTAGTTTTCTGTATTTGAATAATGACTCTTGATGAGGAGTCCAGAGCATGCCGATGAGAAAGTTAGCTAAATGAAGTCTGAAGATCATCCTGAGAATCACTATGGTGGAGATAAAAATTTCAATATTGCTGATAACTCATGAGTGTAGTGTATCAGTGTGCAGCCACAGGGTAGAATGTGCTCTCTTGGTTACTCTGGTTTTGAACTGGAAAAGTATTCAAGTGTGTTATTCCACATTTGCTTTGGTCATACCAGACCTGATTCAGATATTCAGACTCCTGCTGAGTATTATCTACCTGTGTAACACTCCTGTAGTTATTGATGAAACAGTTGTGTTGTGCAGAATATCAGAGTATGATACACATTGACAGCATATGGTTTTGCTAAGGAATTTACATAACTTATAGAAATATCTTGATTTATATACACTAAATACTACATGTATAAATTGGAGGTGCCTGTTGAATACAACATTCTTTACAGTATTGAAGGTGACCTGGTCATACTAATCGATGTTGACATGGCAGTGGGAAATCCATTTTTTCTATTTTTTTAAAAGTGAACTGATTAATGAAATTTAGTGATTCTGTTCTGGCAAATTAAACTGAAATGGCAGCACTATTTTGCAAGGGAAAAAAACATCTGTCCCCTTCAACCAGTCACATACATGCTCTCTATTCTCACCTATTGTCAATGAAGGCTTAGAATACATTTTTAAAAAAAACATTTATCTAACAAATCTCTTCCACGATGAAGATAAGTAAACTAGGAAGAATACAAAAAAAAAGAATGATTTTTTCATAAGTTTATTTTCTTATTATTTAATTTTTTGGAAAATATTTAAAGAGTTATTAAAAGGCAGAAATAGTTTACTTATATTTAAAGCTGTTTTAATAATGTCAGACTGTAGAAAGATGGTAACTTTTTAAAAGACCTTTCTCACATATTCCCTAAGAAATTTACAGAATGTAGATAAAGGGTAAAACAGTAAAATTTTGCCTTCAAACAACAGCCATGATGATTCCAGTAGCCCCAAAGGTGTATAACAGAAGGACTCTCATGGCATTTCAGAAAGACAATTCTTCTCCCTCTCAGATTAATTTAAATATTAGGGCACAGGCAGAGGTGGCTTTAAAACTGGAACAGTTGTTATTTTAACTGCATTTGCAATCTGGAGCAAAGTGGTCCCAGACTAGCAAAGCTCTACAGCATACACCTAACTGTAAACACTCGTTGTCCTCTGAAAACACTTCTCTGGTGATTTCCTGGAATGAAGTTAGAATGAGTAGTCTTGTTTCTTGATCTTTTGCCCTTATTTTTGCAATAAAGGCAACAGATTGTACTATAGAAAAACTTCAAGAACAGTTTGAGGAATTTGCAGAAAACAAAATCAGAACAAATATGTACTTTAAAAGGGAATATTATGCTCTTTGCCTACTGCCAGTTACTGGTCGCCTTTCTCTCAGCAAGTTGTTATTCTCAGAGCAACAGGTCCAAAGCTCCACAGGCTGGAAAATCTCAGGGCAGAAACAACTGGAGTTTGCCATCCAAGGTGGCTGTGGTGAGCTGCAGTTCAAAAGAAAAGAACACATGGCTTTAGTAAAGATCTTTCCAGTGAGTGAAGTTTGCTTTAATATGCAACCAACTGATTAAAGACCATTAAAAAGATATTTAATTTCTATGTTAAGAGATCCAGAATTCACTTTAAAAAGTGCAACAATCTAACCTGTAGACTATTCTAACCCAAACTAATCCGAAAATTCCATTTTTCCTTAAATTTTTCTTTTCCAACTATTTTCAGATTTGTGTCAAGATCAGGTAACACATCAAGTCTGTAAAACCAAAGCATATGTTTAAACCACATAGAAAATTAAACAAGCTTCACTGTGTATGACTCAAGAACAGAACGTGGAAGAAATACGAAAGAGCTGGAATAAATGAAGATGGAAAATACTTCGAATTAAATGAGGCATACCAACGAATGCAGTTTTCAGATTTTCATTGGTGTTAAATGTAGTATAATTTCCTTTCTAAGAAAGTATACTGAAAAAAGGACACAAACCTTTATAAAAAGGCAAGCCTCAAAGACATGCATTAAGAGCTTTTAGCTGCATGAGCTTTCTTTTATCAATCTCACAAAATGTTAATTATAAAATAAAGATAAGTACTATTTTCTGCAATTACTTCTATAAACAAGCACTTGAAATCCTGCCATAGCTCAGAAAGTGATGATCTACAAGTAGTACCTTTTATTCAAGATGTTTATCTCTCGCATATTAGGATTTACAGTTATTGATGCCAGCGACAAAAATCTGCAGAGCTAGAACCAAAAATATATCTCATGCTCTAACCAGTTCATCAGAATATGGTCTCATCACATCACTTATAGTTCTGTTTAACTTTTTCTCAACCTCATTTTTCTTGACCTGTCGTTCAACATGTTTATTCATTTGCTTACCTCCTTTGGTTCAATAAATTATCTTTTTGGCTTTTGGATTTGTATACCCTCCTTCAACATCTCCAATGACAAACTGTTTTAATCTCTCAGAACTGTTATCTCCAAAGATTGTGACTTTAGTTCTCTTATTTTCTTCTTTCTCACTCTCACTTATTTAATTTTAAAACTACAGACTACCCAAAACTATCCATTTTCCTGACTCTAACTGTATTTTTTACCAACATCCAAGATTATTACACTTTCATTAGCTCCTTATCTACCTCTTTAACTTAATATTGGAAAGAGGATATATTTATAAAATATCTAAGTAATCTATCCTAAGTTTCTGTATCCATTTATCTTGTGGGAAAAAAATAAAATGTTTTTGCTATTATTTCAAGTTATTAACAAAGAGTTGACCTAACCTGAGAAATCAGAGATGGATTCTATTCTAACTGAAGATTCGTTATTAAACCAACTGAATTTTTACAAGACCCAAGGAGGTCATCTGGTCCATCTTTCTGATCTAGGTAGAATGACTGAAAACAGCAGAATGGGTTAGCTACAGCTTTCTCTTGCCAAATCTAGGAGATCTACAAGAACATAAGATTTCATAACCTGTTCCAGCGCTGCACTGCCCTCCTAGTGTTTTTTCTTTTTTTTTTTCCAACCTGAACCGCAAAAACTGCAGCATGTGGTCACTGCCTTGTGTCATATCCTCTGACACTACTGAAACACTGCTTGGCTTCCACCTGCTAAATGTAAATGTATTCCCTAAACTACTATTACATTCCTCTTCCAGAGTCTTACCCATTCATCCATTAAAAATTGTCTTTCTACTCCATCTAATCACCTTCTACACATTTGACAACACCAAAGTACAGAATCATAGAAATGTTGTCTCACTAAAAATGCTCACTTCGTAGCTTTCACATCTCTCCTTGGTCATGCGCTCTAAGCTACTGATTATCTTACAAATCCTCCTCTTTCCCTTTCTACTGCTTTTTCAACCTGCTTTCATCGGCAATAGATAAAAGAGGCTGCCCTTAGGCTGTGTCACTCTCCTGTAAAGTGTTACACTCAGTATCTTTCCATGGGCAAAAGGAATATACCCTATATGGAGCCAGGATTATTATTATTTTTTTTAATCCAACTTATGTTTTAAAAGTCTAATGAAAATAAAGCGATTATTAGACATTTACTACTATTATTCATAATACAAATTGCCTACTTATTACAGAAAAGCTTCACCAAAAAGAGGTTTTGATGGGTGAGTCATTAGCATCCTGAGTTCTTCCCTGCAAATTTAGCACTTTTTAAAAATAATGTCTATAGCTAATTCTTGAATTGTATTTCACCTTTTGGAACTGAGTTTACTGCAATGTCACCCTACCCTGTAGACCTGCTCTGTTGTGTCAGTTGACTTTAAATCATGTATTTATCTACTCCTTCCTCCTACTGGAATACGACAGAAAGATCATACAGATACAGGAAAATGTGTCAGACAACCACATCAATAGATTTCTCATTTCAGTTCCTGTGAAAAAAATTGCATGTATTTCTACATCTGTGGTCACGTCTATATCACCAAGTAGTATGGCACAGCAGTAGTGGATATGTGGAGTGAAACTGTTGGTGCTGAGGACTCCCATGTTACATGTTTCAGAGGGCTAACATAGACCAGCCCTACTCTAGTCCCTTGGATTGAAAGTCTGTTAGTACAGTGAGCGCACCTCTGGAGTTCATCTTTTGGGTTAACTTGAGGAGAGACAAATCCAATTCACATCCTTGGCGAGTGTACAGTAACAAGGACCAAAGCTGGATAAGTGGGGACAACTGGGAGAATCCCTTCAAAAGCATTCAGATCCAAACTAGATTGCTAATACACACTCACATGCAGTTCAGTTTAGCCTTCAGATTTTAGAATGAATTTCTACGACTCATTGCTAAAAAGGTATTTTCACTTTTTAAAGTGGTGCATCTGTTTCAGAAGTGACGGAAGATAAAAGCAGACCCATCATAGCTGTTTTACATTGTGTATTACCTTTCAGACAATACAGAAATTTTAGGTAGTAGTACAATAGTAATATAATAATAGTACAAAGTTAATTGCAATCTGTATTAACGTAGGCCAAAAGAGCTACTAAAAATATAACCTGTAGTGCCCTTTAAATCGCTGAATGAGTACACTTAAGAGCTATCAAAACTGATAAAGAACATGCTCACATATTTAGAATCTATTTGAATTTGAATAAATTTTTCAAAAAAAATATTAATTTATCTCAATATTACATTTCCAAACAGCATAAAGTGGCACAGTGACCAGCATTACCTGGTCCTTCCTGCACATCAGAACATGTGGAACTACTACAGAAACATAATTCTGACAGATAAGAAAGCCAAAAAATAGCATTTCAAACACTGGCAAGAGTAAAGGCAGCAAGAATTACAGGGAAATAGCTGCAGTGTTTTGGAAATGATTAGCAAATATATTTCTTAGTTTACTAAGGCCCAGGAAGCAGAGTATACTCTCTACTGAAAGAGGCATAGTACTTTTTTCTATAAAAATTTAGGAAGCTGTACAATTCATTGACTCAAATAATCCTAATGTTTCAGGTCAATTACTTCATTTCAAGTGATGTCAAAGTTGTAAGGGATTTAAGTGTCTGGGAGACTGAAATAAGTGACATTTTAGGAAGCCAGATAAAATAAAATGGTTATAATGAAGTCATTATAGCTGCACAAAATTCCTCATTTCCACTTTTTTCTACTGCTGAATTAGTAAAACATTTGCTTTGGGCTCAAGACTTAGGAAGTCTTGGTTTCAACCAATTATATTATTCTTCCTTCTCATATATACATTGATGGAGTCATAAATTTGAAACTGTCCTTTTCAATCATTTTAAAGAAAGCAAACAAAATATTTTAAAAAGGCCCTATCTCCCCCTTTTTCCGAAGCTCAATCTTGCAGATCAAAACGTGTTTGCTAGGTAAATATTCTCCTGCAAAAGTATCCAGCTATGTAACTATCAGCCATTATTATTCCAGCCTCATTTACCCCAGTTACTCTGCTATGCACTATGCTACCTAAAAAAAATACATGTTCAAAAGTGGAGGACAGGCAACTGACAGAAGCCACATGCTTGCACCATACACTCAGGAATAAGCAAGTATCATGCTCCTCCCATTAGTTTGCTCACAGCACCATATCAACTCTGAGATGGAGGCAGGGCATGGGAGCTTCCCTGGAAACATTTTAATTTCTTCTTATGCCTTGAGACCTAAGCAGGGACTATAAGATCAGTTTACTTCTTGTTGATTGTACAACAGATATGTGTAAGTAATAAATATGAAAGCTGAAAAACTTGGGCTGGTCATTAGACTAAAACTTAGGGTGAAATGACATGAGATGAAAGCCTTCTTTCTAAACTTCTTGGTAGCAGAAATCTCTGTAGTAATTTTTGTTACACTACATAGGCACTTACTATAGATCTTAACTTGGATGCTGAAGATAGTTCAGATTACAATCAACGCTTGTGACAAAACCAAATAAATTTAAAGAGTAACACTATCGCAGGTCTCTTTTTTCTTCAAAATGTAACCAGATTCTTTAAAATCAATGTACAAAAATCAGCAGAAAATTATCAAAACATGCTGATAGGATTGGTCTCAGCAGAATGCTAAAATAAATTCAGTAAATTATGATTTAAATAGCTAGCAATACAGAATTTCAAACCTGAGGTGATCCAAATTTCTATGCTGACAATTCAAAACACATTCTCTTCATCAGCTCACAATCAGTACAATTAAGATTTTAAAATTATGTCAGATTTTCTGAAACTGAGTTCACTCAAACCCCTCAGCTCCCAAACATGCTACTCCAAAACTATTTTTAAGTATATTTGAAATGTCTGTAGTAGTTAAGTCAATATACTACTCAAAAAAAATAAAATCTTTCAAATCTTTCAAAATATTACATATTTAAATTTTGGCATCTCTTCTGTGAATAATTTGAAATCCATGTAAAGGTTTCCAGTTGGACAAACACTAGAACATTATGGAATATTGAAGAGTAATATGCAGCAAATAGAGATAAAAATCTTGAAAAAGTCAATTAGATGTGCAGAAAAAGGTATCATCTTGCCAAAAATCCCATATTCTAGCAGACCAGATGGGAATGTAGCTTTTAGGGGTTTCCTATTTTTAGTTTTTGTTAATCAAACTATTCTTTGAAAATAAGAGGGTACATGTAAAACTAAAACTGCAAAGTTTAATTTAAGGATGGTATCCCTGAGCACCTAAGTTCATATCTCTATGGCTATTTTTAAATTATGAGAGAAACCTTGATAGTTAGTAGATATTTGCAATTGAATAACAAGTTTTTTTCTACATTTTCTTCTTTTCTACTTGCTTATTGTGCTGCCTCTAAAATCCTTCTCAATTCAAGCCTTCTTCATTTTTGCAAGGTATCCATGGTGTTATTTCTAATCACTAAACCCATCATCTCCACACCTCCCAAATAAACACCTTCATCTGTAGCAAATACACAGGAAAAGTCATCTCTTTGGGGGTGGGTGGGAAAAGGTGTTCACATGTTCAAAAAGTTGCAAGGAATTCAGTATCAACACAAGTTTTCCTTGGTAAAAAAAAAAAAATTCCAACTAAAAATCATAATGGAAGAAAGTTGCATTAACTGGCTAACACATCCAGTTTCCACTCAGGTTCATTCACCGCCAGAAACAGACAATGTGGACTAATATAGCTCTGTAAAATCATCCCTAGAGCTCCAAACAAGATCCAAAGATATAAAGAATTCTTCTGGTCAAACTGTTATATACAATTTTCAGGAAGAGCTGCTGCAAATTGTATTCTCAAAGTAGCAATCACTTATCAGGGAAGCATCTTTCTATGGTTTGACAAGTCAGTTATTCTTGTTGTTCCTTTCATTTTCTTAAATGGCATATATTGATACAAGAGAAAAAAAGTGATCAAAGTGGAAATGAAAGTATAACATACTGATTTGCTATTTATTAATACTTGCATATCAGACTGGAGAAGTACTACATATAAATAACCTAATTGTCATTGACGTAGCAGTTTTAACTCCAACATTTGCACAAGACCCTGCCACTGCTTACTGCCCACAATGGAAGTTTAGAGCCTTTCTGCATTCCACATGGACCTGGGAAGTAAACATACCATGTTAGAGGAATACACACATTGTCTAATTTGATTTACACTTTTTTACTTCTGTTTTTGAACGTCCTGGTGTCATAAAGTATAGAATTTAGGAACATATTTTTAACTTTGTCAAGACTCCTAGTCCACTTGTTACAGGGGCTTGTCATTGCCTGTGCTTCAAGAAAAAAATTATCAAGAAATATATTGTCTTGCTTTCCAAAGCAGTCACTAATTTATTACACAACTATCAAACAGCATATGTAGTAAGTTCAGGGTTTAAAGTCATCTTACATAGCCTTCTGGTCTATTAAATCAGCATGTTTTGACACTGGTTATATGGAACTGCTTCCTGACCTCCATAGTTATTGTGCTATGCAGTTATAAACAGTAAATAATGGTCAAATTAAAAACAAAAACAAACAAAATAAACTATTAATTTCTTCCTCAAGTTATTTTGTATAAATAATTTCCAAACAGAAAACAGTATCTATTAAAGATATTCAAAACTAGAATCACTAATTTTTACATAGAACCAAGAAATGTTATGCCAAAGCCCATCCCATACTTGTTTGTTCTGATTACAAGCTCACCTTTTCTCTCTTTCTAAGAGAAAGATCAAAAAAGGAAAAAGCCACTCTTTTCAGTTGATCCTTACAGAAACACTGATCCTGCAGTTGGATGATGGGGTCCCATCCTGCTGCACAGTGTCCCACTCACCCCACAGACTGACACAACTGGTTCTGCTGCTGCCATCTGTGATGGTGGCACTGGGCACAGAAGGCGCACCAGCAAATGGTACTGGCGGCATGGAAGCATGCGCAAACACAAGAAAGCTTCTCAGTGTGGCTTCAGGTGTAAGTTACACAAGTCAGAACAGTCAAACGTCAACTTAGCAAGTAACTATTTTAAAAAATGAACCTGGAATTAGTCACACAGATAAAATACAGGTAGAACTCCTATCTCCGGATTGCTATGCTGCATTATCATCAGTTTCATGGTTTTCAGCTAATTATGACAATTGAGAAATGGCACTGCTCAATGGGTTTGAAGTGGGGTACACAAGAACAAACACCATCTTTTATTGCACATATTACAATACACTCACGTTATTCACTGATACAATAAATGTCAATTTCAGGCAGTTGGCAACAAGCCACATTCCAGATCAGTGCTGTAAATCCCACAGTAGTTTAACCACTGTTTTTATTTTTAAAACAATAAACTTTAAATGTCAATGGAAATCTTTACATGCCAAGACTCTTTAAAAACTTATGAGTTTGAACTAACTCAGAACTAAACTTACATCAGAAATAAAATTTTTGTAACTGTAATGATTTTTAATAAAAATTAAGTATATGCATTTTTTATGACATACTTCTAAATCCATACACCATATTATAAAACTCTAGATTCTTAACAGTGGTCATACCTAGACTGGTACAAATTTTAGGAAGCAACTCAGATCTCTCTTCAATGAATATAGTTAATGTCTATAACAACAGGTTTTCGTTTTTATCACATTTGAACGGATGGATGTGACCTCTGAATTTACAGGTGGCACACTCAGGGCTGCAATATAGAATTGTCACAAGGCAAATGATGTGCCTTAAGTGAAATTGATAGGAATACCACTAAAAACTTGTGTTTTTCAGTGAAAACACAAACACCAATACAGCAGTACAAACTGTTGCTCTTGAATTTTACATTGGTTTGGCAGCTAGCAACAATCATGAGTAAAAGGAGAAGGAGACAGTATGGAACTGACTTTTAGTATATTTATCCTGTTCCGAAAGTGATGTCTAAAGCAATGTAACATTCAACACCTTTATCCCTGAAGATCTACGGTACATTAAGGATTTACCAACTCTGTTTTTGTGGTTTAACACAAGAACAGAAGACATGCAAATAGCACTTTGAAAAGATTTGTTTTCTTGAAAGACGTGTGCTTAATCTGACAGCTATACTCTAAGCATTCAATCAGTTAGATCAAAGCCACCTGTTTTTTCACAGACAAGACAGAATAGAAGTTTTTATTGTTAAGATAGCCATTCTATTGCAGAAATGAGAACTCAGGAGAAAATATAAAAAACAGTTTAGCAGTTTTTAACCATAATTCTTTGAGGCATAAAGTCCACACACATAATCACATAGAGAGTACAGATAGTGGCATTCAAGATCTGAAGACTTTTCTGTGTTCCCAGATGATGTGCTCACTTTTTTCCTCTTATTATGCTCAGTGCATTGATAGTGTTGATGGATTACATCTCTTTATTTCTGTTCGCTTAAAACATGGAACCCACATCTCAGATTTCCAGACAGAAATCTCTGAAAAACAGAAGACTGCCAGAAAATCAATCTGCACTCATCTGAAAAAAAATTCCACATGACTTAGATTAAAGGGTTGACACTTAAGGTGGAATTCACTTCATCTAACTTTTGGTGTCTCTAATATCTGTATGTGATACAGCTTGAGTGTCAGAGGTGGCTAACATATCTAAAGGAACTCAAGTTCAGAGGCCAGCATGACTAAGACATTAAGGCAGCTGTTAAAGGAGTCACCGATGATAGTTACACAGAGATGTTCTAGATAGGGCTTGGGCCTTAAAAAGAGGGAGAAAGTATTTTCTAGAATTGATAGGAAGGATAATTGTGAAGAAAGCCAAATTGTTCAACAGCTTGAATTTATATCAGGCAAACAATGCCTCACACTTGGCAAGCCTGAGTGGTAGAGAGGCCAAAGAATAAAGACATTTTTCCAGGCCACCTATATGTGCAGAAGCCTTGTCACAAAACTTATAAATAATGTAACAGATACACCGTATACTGTATTTTCACTAGTCACTCAGGACAATCAACCAGATACATAAACAGATATATATGAGAATTTAAATAAAGGAATAACTGAATGCATCCTAGAGCACCTAACTCAGCTTTCTACTGAATCTTCATAGCGAAACTTTGTTTTAAAACCTTAAAATTTTATTTGTATTTTATTTTCCAAATAAAGTATTCAAGAAACACAGATCTGAAAGTGACAGTGTTTATTTTATGGCCTTACCTGGGCTTCCTGTCATTTAAAGTTCTTAAAATTGTTAAAACATACAAATACTTCAGCAAAGCCAAAAGATGTGAGCATATTTATTTGAAATTTCTGTCCAGATTTCTCAGTGCACTTATTCAAGTGCTTTCATCTGGAGCATAAGAACAGATATACTGGACCAAAGACCCACATAGCTAGACACCATCTTGGAGTCTGTCTCCAAGAGCACTATAAACAAATGCATAGGAAACAGTAAGACGCTCTTGCAGCTTGCACTTACATTCCATGCAGAGACTTCTTGAGCCAGATACAACTTCTACATATTCAGCAGTGTAGTTGAGGGTTGACCCTGGTGGTCTCCCTAACTATTCAGCAGTCATTGTTAGCATCTGAAATCTGATCTCCGCACGCATCTTGATGCAGCACGGTAACCGAGTTCTCCCTCTGCTGTGGAACTTCCTGCCCTCACTGATCTTATCATAACACAGCCAGTGTTGCCATCCTGGTTGTGTTACTAGGATATAAGTCCAATACTGTATTCTTCCTTCACAAGCCTGGGAATTTCAGCCTGTACGTGACTCCTTATTTCTTGTTGAGGTTTATTAATTTGTTTCTCTCCTAAGCTGTTTTTAACAGAAAGCATACTTCCACTGCTAGCAAGGCTTACTCTATGTTCCCCATACATTTTGCAACTTTGTACTACAGTGTCTCACTGATTGCCCTTCTTCCACCAAATTTATGATAAACCTAACATATCACCCAGGACTGCCTTCACTGAGGGCTGCGCATTCCATTCCCTCCATCTTATTTTTTAGTTTTTGTGCAAGTACATCACTAATTCAGTTCTTGGCAGCCTAATTTCTGTTTTCTATCTGACTATTTCTACCCCTTCTCACACCTGTGAGAATACAGAATTTCTGCATCTTGATCTTTCATGGAAGTGTAACCCCAAAGCCAACCTTAAGTTTTAAAACCTTAGTTCCTTTATGACTAAGATTAAGCTCATCTCTTCTGCTCAGAGGTCTTGGAACTTCCTGGGCAGTTTCCTCCATGTATCATATTTCAAAATGTATTACAAATTTAGGCACCTGCATCTCTTTGCTGTCAGCTTTTAGTAAGTATTACTCATGTGCTCAAAAAAGCAAAATTCTCATCTATATTTAACACAACAATTTTATGGGCAAATAAAACCAGTAATCCCCAATAAGTCTTTCTGAGGTGTGAAATTTACTTGACCAAAATGCAACACGTTAATCAATTTTAAATCTATCTTCTTGCTTCTATACTAGCATTCACAGATCTTTTTCATTTAAATCTGATATTGATGAAGGAAATCTGAAGTAATAAGCTACCACAAATAACTGCAGACTCCTGTAATGGATCTCATTTGTTTGACTTTGTCTTCTCAAACATAGATAAGAATCTGTGTAAGTGCATAAAAATCCCCAGCCAGACAATAAAAAACAAACAAACAAACAAAAACCCCTCATCTAAAAGAATGTAATCCACTTCATATTTTTCTGCCTCTAGAGTTAATGAAGAAACAAACACATGACAGAAGAGAGTCACAATGCTTGTACCACTACTGGAAGCTGGTTCAGCACCACAGCAATGCAAATGCTCTGAATATGAGTGTGATACAGAACAGGATTGTATGGAAAGCCCTGTACACCTTCCAGATTTGAGACATAAGCCAACATTTGTTAAGTCCAGCAGAGAGTTTCCTCTAACTTCAAGGGGCATTGGATCAGATCTTCATGTAAAAAAGCCAGTAACTGAAAAAAAACACTAATTTAGAATTACTCTTTACAACTCACAGCAATCAAAAAACCTAGTTTCCTTCTTGCTACTATACTATTAATGACAACGTACATAGGCCTCCAAATGCTGTTTTTCTTTTAATAGGCCACATTAAATATTTCCATTCCAGAAAACATGCCATTTTAGCAGTAAACCCTGATGTGTGCAGAGCACTGGGACAAAGTAGTGGTAAACATTCTTTTTATAACTAAGTCCATATCAATACATCAAATACCAACTGCTAGAATACAAATGAAAGGAGACGACTTAATAAATAAATTAATAAATAAATAAATAAATAAAAATAAAAATAAGTCAGACAATAAAAGCATGGGGTGCTCTCACAACACTGGAGAATTGTTCTGTTACATAACATGCTTTAAGCACTCTCATACATGGTGTCGTTTGACACAAGAGCTACTGGTAGAGTGTCTTGTGTAAAACTTGTGTCATGAACTTAAATAATTTTTTTTCCTTTTTTTCCTTTCTTTATTGTGAGCTTTGCTCACTACAGATGTTGTCTTTCTCCAGAC
The DNA here is from genome assembly GCA_013399475.1 of Chauna torquata. Taxonomy (NCBI): domain Eukaryota; kingdom Metazoa; phylum Chordata; class Aves; order Anseriformes; family Anhimidae; genus Chauna; species Chauna torquata. The sequence goes on from VXAL01012029.1 coordinate 85,751, forward strand.
CTTTTACTTTTAAATGAAATCATTATACTGGCTTGGGCTTTGTGGCATCATACCTATTTTTATGTCAAAACTATTATTAGTAGTAATAATAATAATAATAAAAATAATTTCACAGCAAGATCAAGAAAGCTGGAGTGTAAAATAATAGTCACTTTAAAAACTCTCAAACATCTTAGCAATAAAAAGTGAACTTAGAGAAGGACTTATTAATTACCGTTGTCTTTTTCACACAATCTTTTCATTATTACATTTGGTTCCAGCATAAAGTTCTGTCCCTACAGGCACCCCATCCTAGTGGCCTAACACCTTGGGGACGGTTTGAAGAATGAATGTGGCCTGATACTTTGAAGCAACTAATTCCAATTCAGGCTAGTACTTATCAAGCACTGTATACTAATCACTTCCAAACAGGTGGGTGGCTCACTCTGCTAATGGGAGTGTGTCCGTGCTGCATAAAGAAAAATCACAAATGGCAATACTGAGGAAATAGATGTGAGATTACAGAGGACAAGCTACACTTTTCTTTGCCAAAAATGATACACCCAGGACAGGACTGAGGTACTAAAGCACAGCAATGAAGGAAATTGCAATTTATTACTGTGTATGTTTTGTGAATAAAAAGTAAACTTCTCTGCAGACCGCAGTTCTTGTAGCAAGAGAACACAGCACTTCACCTCCCACACCTCAGAGGTACATAAGCATTACATATTATCGTTCCAGAGATGTAGCTCAGTCCCTTGCTTTGGAATCACAGATATCAATGTTAAATAATTTTCAATATAAAATATAGATTTTTGATTTGCCATTGCTATGATTGCAAGCCAACAGCCATAGAAGTAGGCAAACACACTATAAATAAATTCTTAAAGTAGCCCTCTATCAGAATTATGCAGTCCTTTCAAATGCACTTCTCAGCTTTTCTGCTTTTAATTGAAACTGTCATTGATGTATCACTCAGTTTATCTACAAGAAAGAAAAAATAGTTTCCCAGTAAATTTTCTTCAACGTATTTAGATCCAGAAGAAAACAATAGTGAGGAACTTTAAAGTGGATAGAGATTGATGGAGGACAAAAACAAAAATTAAAAAAAAAACAAAAACACAGTATTTTCAGTGTTGTGAGCATCATTTGAAATTGATTTTACACAAACATAACAAAGAGTCCGAGAAAACAGTAATGGTTTTAGTTGTCTGCTGAACATTTGTTCAAAAGGCAGTCATATCAAATCTCTTACTGCACGTCTCAGGTTCAATACAATCAAAATAAGAAACTACAGACATTAAAGTTCAATAACGAAGTCTCAGAAGGGACAAAAAAAAGAAGAAAAAGTAGAAGAATTTATTTAATCCTTCACTGGGTTAAGGGATAGAGAAGGGGAATAATACCCAACAATTACCAATGAAAGTACTCAATTAAAAAAAAAAAAAAGGAAGAAAAAATTCAAAACAGCAAAACAGGAGTGAGCCACTTATGTTTAATTCATGCTCACATATGAAATTTGGGTAAACCATTACTGTTTTCCAGAGCATTCAGCCTGATTTAAATTTATAAACAGGCACACATAGCTAAGCCAGGGATTTCAATATTAAATTTACTGTAATAAAGACAAAACTCCAGTTGAGTTCCTGGGGGCCCAGACTGTAATTAAGATCTTTAACCTACAATAAATGTATGCAAGTTCTATGTATACACATTGTTCTGACTTCTTTTGCAAGACTACGGATGTACAGAAAGCCAAAAGTAACTAAAGTTACTTAATTTTATATATACACACACTCACTTCCACTAGACTAACGAACAACTGTCCTATCAAATGAAGTTGTGGAATTATTTTGACCTGATCAAAATACAGAGCTAAGGTAGCTTCAGAAGACGAAGGGGAATCACATCTCAAGACAAGAGGATCTTATAGCAAGGACATTTCTAATTTCTGCAGATTGCAAAGTATAAATCCAGCTTGGCAATCTTCTCATACAGCTTTCATGTTCCTGGCGACCCACACTGGGCCTCTTGCCCTCCCTCAGTGAGACGGTGGGATACCCCACCTCACGATGTGCCCAGCCCCAAATTACATTACAGTCCACATTGACTCACATAGCAGAGGACAACTATACTGCCTGATTTCTGTCTACTCATCTGACTGTAGCACCGCAACATTGCAATCCTTGGACTGAGAATCTACACATGGTGCAGCTCACTCCTGCATAAGTGACACACTGACAAGCTTAACCTAGTGCAAGGGTTTCTGTAGGGGCACAGGGAAAGTAGCATAGCACTACTGATGCTTGAGACAGCTGCTGTAGATAGAGAGCATAAAAAGAAACAAAATTGTTTGTCTTGTGTGAGAATTGATAGGAGTGATTTTGTGGTTTTACTCTCATCAGTGATGCACTTTGTAAAATATTACTCTACGCGTATTAATTCCTAAGTTGCCAAATACAGTTCTTGGCCTCCTTACACACAGAAGTCTGGCCCTCCTTGGCAAAGGCTAGCTTGTGTTCGCAACAAGTCTATTGGAGTCAAATAAGAAACAACATTTCTTGAGGCCAGTAAAGCATTTCTTGAAATGCAGTGCCCAAAATTGGCTATGGTGACCCATGTAATGACTTACTAGCACTTACAAAGAGTGAAAATTTGTAAAAGTTGTTTGACATTAATGTGATGCCATTCCTCATTTGATGCACTTAATACCAAACCTAGCAACTGGATATATGACTTTATATGGCAATTACTTCCATATCCTAAGGAGATTTTCTAATTTGCTTTAACTGGGAGTATCATATAAATCACTTTAAGCTCTTCCAGTCTTATCTGTCCACCACAGATATCATAATTTCTAGTTCTATGCCTCATTACCACTGCTAATCCTTCTTTTGCTCCCACTTTCTTTTCATTACATAACATTAAATTTAAATGAACAACAGAATTATTTTAGACTTTTTGATCATACTACATAATATTAATCTTGTTATCCTCACAACACAACAGCTCACTTATTTTCTTGCTTCTTTTCGTACTTACAGCTGATTATAATTTTATTGCTTTTATTTTGGGATAATTTTCAAGATCTTATTTACCTTGACTTTTCATGTCTGTCATTAAATCCTCTATATGTTGCTAATGTTTCACAGATTAAGTATGTGCCAACAGATATTGGTCATTCAGGAAAGATAAGAATCATAAGTTTGCCTTACAGGGAGGAGGTTGTCAGAGATCTTTGCGGGTCAAAAAGGCAATATTAGCTAATAATCATAAAAACAGCTAGCTAAACTGATCAAAAAGGTTGTACAAAGTAAGATGAGAAAGCTTTCAAAGTCCTAAAGATGGATAATGGGCCTTTTTCTGAACAGATTTCCTTAGGTGATTTTACCACTTCATTCTGTGGTTGACTTCTGGACGCCAGATGTTGCCATCAGTCATGAGGGGAATAGTGAGCAGCCTTGGTCTGCTTGCACTATCAGCCTGAAATGTAGTTCATGGTATACAGTTAAAAAATAAATAAAATAAAATAAAATAANTGAGATAATGTTCCCAATAGAATTGACTTTGAAAAGAAAGCAAAAAGGACAGAATAGTCTCTGAACAGAGTAACCACTGTGCAAAAAGTTTTCAAACCCAAATTCTAAGAAAAGAAAAAGAAAGATAAAAAAGCCAAGAAATGCAAGAAAGAGTGGCACTAGAAGTCATAGTTTAGAACCATTTGGTATTAAAGAAGCAGGAGAAAACGCAGTAATCACAATGCACAGGAAGAGAAGAAAAAGAAAAAGTAAAAAAAAAAAAAAAAGGTAAACCAAGAAAACATTGTTTCTCTGGAAGCACACAAATGGACTTACAAAAACTTTAGGAGTAAAAAGCAATATGTAGCAGGCATATAAAGCATACCCCTGTCCCAAGAAGGAGTGTGACATATATGTCCTTCGTTGGTACTACCTAAGTTATTAAAGTCTCTGCCTTCAAGCGCTAATGGAACACCCACCCACTTTGTGCATGTACATATACACTCTCATAAGAAATAAATACAATATAGTATAAACATTTCCTCATCTACTATAATCTTGCCTTCATCCCCCACTGTTAAAATCATGCAGTACATTAATAATGCATGTTTATGTGGGCATATATGCATGAGCTCATATCTGTGCACATATATGAGGTTTATTTTTAACTTTCTTCAAACTTCTGAAGTTGGTTATGTGTTGGTTGTGTTTCAGATAAAGAATACATCACAGTCTCTCGTAATGAACCACAAAGGTTCAGAAATCTGCATTTAAACAAGAATGCTACATCAGTATTGCCACGTCTTTATAAATACACATCAATTAACATAAAAAACACAAAACAGCGTAAAATACAGCCATTTTGCCTCAGGATATGATGCTCATGGAATTAAAAATGTCTTTCGTCTCTGGTTCATCCACACAACAGCACTGAACTTGTTACATCTTTTCATTGTTAGAATAACACATCCAATACTTACACTATTTGTTCAAAATTTACAGTATCTAAACAGCCTGTGAGCTTTCATATCTGAGATTTCCTCTCTGAGAGGTCATACTCAGAGTTAGTGTTTCTTCGCTAAAATTTCCTTCTGATAAAAGTTGAGGAATGTCAGCATTCCTGGATGAAGTCCTTCTCCCACTGGAATCAAAAGAAAGGTCACCAGCAACTTACAAAAAGCTGGAATTAATCTCTAGAGTTTCACGGTTTATCCCACCAACGAAGATTAACACTTCTGCTTTAGGTATTCCTGTATCTGCTTTGTAGACATCAACAGACACAAAGCATTATCTCTGCTGAAAAATCTTGAGCAGATTGAAATGTGGAATAGGAATGTCACAAAGTATTTTCAATTGTAAGAACGAGACACTTCGGAACAGATTCTCATCTCCTGAGTTTTGAACTCAGTAATTCTACTGGTTTCCATTTTGTAACTCCAGATTTCCACTGGTTTGGCTGATATCATAGACAGTTGTATCTCACTTGTAAATGATCTTTCTACCACAAACTTTGACCATGCAATTAATTCTCAAGAGAGTCGTCTCAGCTCTCCATAAAATGGCATATGAAAAGGTATGCACCTCAGAATGAAATCCATAAGAGCAGCATGCTGAGTAGGGAACTGTTTGCCAACAAAGCCAACAGAGAAATGATGAAATCAAGAATATCTTAGATCAAGAAATATGGATCTGTTCCATATATTATCCAGACCTATTCTGTAAATAAAAGTTTTTCTGTCCCTACCCCTCCAACCAGAAATCTGTTCCAGGTCCCTACTCATTTGGTTATTAGGCTACAAACTAGGAAAGAGTTTTTAAGTTTTTCCATGATCACTGTTTCTACGGAGTCTCTTTCAAAAGCTTCATGGCTGAACTAACAATACTATATAACAACATGCCTTTCTTCTGCCCTAGCTCAAGTTCCGTGCAGCAGATGCAAATTTGCACAAATTAGAGGACAGCTGCTAATCCAGTTGCTATTTTTGTTCAGCCTCATATCCACATGCACATCTTACCTATTCCATTTTAAATCTGTGGCACTAGAATAAATGGTTCAGCATTATTACAGTATATTGAAAGCAATCTTGAAACAGTCAGGTTTCCCAGAGAGGCTATGGAGTCTCCATCCTTGGACATGACTGGACATGGTCCTGAGCAACCAGCTGTAGTTGACACTGCTTGAGCAGGTGGGTTGGACCACGTGACCTACAGAGGTCCCTTCCAACCTGTTGGTTGTGGTGTCAACCTGTGCTATCAGAAAGTTGAAGTATGGATCTGAAGATGCTGCATGATGAACAACAAAGAGCACAATGAAGCAGAGTACGTTATTGACCTCACTCATTATTATATGTGAAAGAAGGATGCCAGACTTAGTCGGGCACTTGGGTACATTAAAGCAAAATTCAAATAAATGTAAAAGAATTAAAATATATAATATATCATATAATACATAATATATATTAAAATGAATTGTATAAAAATGTCCAATAAACCACTTCCAATGNTCTAATAAACCACTTCCAATGTAGAAAAGGCTTTTACTGTATCCTTATAACAGTAATTTTGTAAAGTCTGCAAAATATACTTAGAACTCACATGGCTGGACAAATGATCAGGAATGGTTTCCAGATCATTTCTTTAATGATAGGTTTGAAACAACTTAAATGTAATCTCAGACATTCTTCGAAAGACTGCCTTAATCTCTGAGGCTGCTAATGTTTGCATGACATCATTGTTATTATGATCCTGTCTCTTCACTCAGTAATGAGAAAAACTGAGGGAAACATGAAAAAGAGTTTTTACTAGCATCCCACTCAGGTGTATAATTTCAGTTGCACAAATTCCACTTCAAAATCTGGACATTAGCTCACAGCAAAATACTCTAAAAAAAAAATTTCTTTCATGCAATCCCAACCACACAAGAGTAGTCATGCAGTCCCCTTCAAAGTAGCTGTTATATACCCCTAATTATCCTTGATACACCAGAGGGACGAATTTTTCTTCCTGAAACTAAAGCATGTATCAGAATCTAACAGGATCACATTTCTTCTTTTATTATTCCACAGTCAAGTGACTGAACATGTTTACTTAGAGTATATTGCTATTTTTTTTCTAAACCCTGACTTTCTCATACTACTTCTGCATTTAAAATAGTCAATCATGAAATAATATATCACAAGAGAAAGACAAGTGTCAAAAAAGCAAACCTCCTATACGAAGGAATTTCTATGACTTCTTGCATTCAACATTTCTAAGAAAAATATAAGAGTAAATGGAAATTTTCAGTATGACTCACCTTGGGCACTGTTACTTCTCCCCCGATATGGTAATTACAAAAAATTGCTATACTGGCATAAATTTTATGTGTTACAAAAGCATAAGCTGCAAAAAGGAGTAATTTTTTTTTAAAAGTAGGTGTTAACTACTGATCACAAAAACAGCATAATGTACTGAGGAACAAACAGCATAATGAAGTCATTTATACCAGAAACTTTTTACCTAGCAGATCTAAACCCAGCAGTTGAAAGTGACTGCAAGTGGAGTGATTTCTTCAGAGCAACTACAATTACAGTTCAAATTGTCACCATAGTGTAAAAGATTTTTTAAGATTTTTTTTACAAAGACCTCTTATTTATAGAAAATCTATATTTTCTCAGAGTATTTGTCCAAAAGAAAGGGCTGTAAAAGCAAAGATACCACTAAAACAGTTAGCAGTTACCGTAGTCACAAGAGGCATTCAAAATACCGGATTTTAATTTACAACAATTTTAACAATTTAAAATAAAGAAAATAAACAGCGATTTGTTAGAGACTCTTTTATGTGCCTGTAACAAAATGTTTGCTGAGATGTCGTAAATCTGTATAAGTACAAAATTCACACTAAAAATAACAGCAATGTAATTTTAAAAGCAGATGAAATTAATGGAAATGCTAAACTTGAACTCTGCCCTGCCTCTACTAAATAGAGTATGAGCTCTTTATGTAAGTTAAATTTACTAAAGCCTCTGAATATTTATTAATGACTTTTATACACACTAAATAATGACCATGTATTCCAAAATTTAGTAAAATGAAAGTACAGTGATTAAAAAATTCAGGATGTCTCTTCCTCTGGCATATAGTGGCTGAAAAGAAGGAAATGTATATTTGCATTTTGTCACATATTGATGTGACAAAGTTTAACCTGAGATAAAACGTAACTTTAGAACATGAACTACAGAATTGAACCTTCCTGACTGAAGTCATGGAAATGTAATTTCATGAAAAATCATTGCAGTGGTATTATATTATCACTTCCCTGAAGAAGCAGAAGGCCCAGGGAGATTCCACTGTGTCAAAAATACTTCTGGAAGCAACTATTGAATGTAATTCTTAAGACGAACATTGAAGAAAAGAAGCAGCCAAATGTGTTTTCCATGTATAATGAAGTACAGTTGTTGGCAGTCAAAAACCATAAAATAAAATGAGACCTCAAAGCTTCAGTGCATGAAAAAATATCTTCCCAGTACTTAATGACAAAGTGCAACAGTTTGTACATGAAAGAGTCCGGGTAGCTCATTAATAGCAATGTGAATGTGACTCTATAATTTCCACAGACCCATATTCTCACAGTCATGGGCTATTGCCACTTGGAATCCAACACACTAAAAATCACCGATAAGCCCTAAATCTGAGTGCTTTCCTGCCTTTAAAACAGGCAAGCCCACTGGTCAAATAATGGAAGATGAATTTTCACAGTGTAGGAAGCTACAAGGCAGCTACAAGACTCTACAGCAGGATCCATGCATTTTTCCATTCCTGATCACTCCAGTAGGAGCAGAAGGATCATTCACCGCACCTTTGCCATTGATTATTTTAATGTTTTCCAAATAGATCTGTATTTTCAGATGAGCATCGTTGACATTAATAATTACAAGTGTTCTGTCTTAAAGGCAAAATAGGGCATCACATATCAAATGAAATAAAAAACTGTGGACACATAAATGTAGAACACTTATTAAGTACAGTTTCCCAAAGAGTACAAATGCCATTTATCTGAAGTCAAGAAGGCTGCCTCTTCCTTTTGCTAATAGAATACAAACTATTCATTTAGCTAGTAAACTCTAGTTTGTTAGAAGAAAGCTTAAGTTACTGATTCACAAGTAATTTGAAAATTATGCACACCTAGCTGTGCTGATTCATCTTGCTTACAGGCATTTTCTACATGTCCATTATCCTGTAAAAGCACAGATCATGATAATCATCTCCCTAGCAATCACTGATATGCTAAGTGGACAAGCTATCTTAACAGTCTGTGCACTGAATTGCCAATAGGACTTGATCTGCCATGTAGTGGGCACATCTTCTCTTTCATATTGCTCAGGTGAAACAACTCTCCAAGCTAATGCATTAACTAGGACCACATATCGCTCTTTTCCTGAACAGCAACAAAAACCAGTCCTGTTATCCAGAACCACACCCGTGCAATCACATGTGTCACCAATTTATGAGTATCTTCAAGTCTGCTCTAAGCTAGTAAGATTAGGAAACAGCTCTAAATCCCTATTTTAATATCACTATATGTAATCAGGCTGCTTTCATTTTTTGGCAGGAAAACCAAACTTTTGTGACAAGTGCGAACACCAACCTCTTAGTGCCTTGGTTGTCCAATTTGAAAACAGGGATAAGAAGACTTCCCCATCACCCAAGGCTGTTGTGAAAATAGGAAGAGTTTTTAAAAAGACTGTGTATTACTCAAGACACCACAACCAAGAAAGAGGGAGAATTTACCTGTGCTATATAGGTCAAGTTATTTAAGAAAGTATTGTTTTCTTGAATGTATCAATATACATACATAATATAATATAGAATATGAAGAAAAAATCATTCATCCTGCATTATGGTGAAGTTTAGATTCTAAAAAGAAACTTTTAGTATGAGTAACAACTTGTGCAGATTTACCTTTAAATCTATTAAGTCCATACTGCAAGTCTTAGGCTTAAATATAAATATCTCTTCAATAGTCTCCTGTTCCTGTGCAAAATATGAGATGAGGGTGTACATATTTTTTCTTTGTAACCTTGTACTGTTTCTAAGACTAGGTCATCACATCTGGAATAGTCTTCACTTCTTCCCCCACAAAAGAAAGCAGGAATAGAAGGAAAGCATGAAGTGATTTTGTTTTTCATTTTATATTTTTACTTTGTTAAATTAGAAAGTTTAATATTTCTGGTAGCTGAAATGAACCCATCAAAGGTGCAATTTCCAGATTCTTCATCACTGCAATTTGACAATGAAACAGTAGGCTCTACATGTGGAATTACTTACTTCATAATATGAATATTATTTATAAACAGGTTATTTAACTTTGCTGCCATTTCAGAGGTAAGGACTATATTTTGTTATGTTCCTTCAAATTATATGCTTTGATGACATCTCATACCTTTTGGACAGCATATATAATATAAATATATCACAGTGGAAAATTGCAATGAATGCATCTGAAGTCATGCACTTTGAAAAGGGAATATATGTACATGGGAAAGGGAAGAGGGGCATGACAAGAAGGCATACTATGTACTGAGTTTAAAAACTGCCCAGAAATAAAATGATTAGAACAGAAGATTGCTACTTAATTGACACATTCCTCAGATATGACTTCAGTGCACTTAGTGCTGGAGATCCCAGCACTCAGCACATGAAGAACTGAGTGACTTGCCAGACTATTAGGAACAAATAGCTTTCACTAGCCAGATACTAGATCAATAAGCATAAAGCATAATCTGAACCACCTTCCATGGCCAAAGCCCAGGGACTTCAAATACAAGCATTTATAGAAGTATCGCTGAGACAAAGGCTTATATATCACATTTGCTTTTTTACAAGAGACAATCAAATACTTTTTGTAAGGCATATTTCAGTTCTAAAAGAAAACCTTGCTGATATACTATACTTGGGAAAACCCATTATTTAATATAGGAGGCTGAATTCTTACAATATATAATTCCTCTGAAGTAAAAAAATTTATATAAATAATCAATTTGGTTCTCTATAGATATTTTTAATTATTTGTGATTTTCTACAGTTTTCTGGTCTTTTCCAACTATGATGTTACAGACTAACTGATTTTTTCTTTCTTTTCTACTTTAATGTAATTTCTACATGTGCTTTTGACAATACCCCTACAAATATCAAAGACCTCAAGTATGTACTGTGGTAAACTTTCTCAATAGCAAGCTAGTGACATGGTGAATACACAAAATGAACAATATATTAATTTTCAGAGCACTGAATCTTTACCAATTTATGTTAACTTTTCAAAATTGTAAGTATTGAGAAATATTCTGCAGGAAAAACTGCAATGCCACATTGCAATTTGGAACAAAAAATTACTAAAATAATATACACTCACAAAATACTCAGAACACTAACAGAAGACTAACCAGAGTTAGTTTCCTGGAATTTCTTAGCTCACAAAAGAAAAACATCGGAGAAATTAGATTAATAGCTTTCTTAAAATGTGTTTTTCCTAAGTGCACGATTTGTACTGCCAAATGAGAAGTTTAAATGTAGCATGTCAAGTAACAGGCTCATTCAGTGTGCTGTACCTCAAATATACATATAAAAACATTTGTATTAAGTAGCTCACGGGGTCAGTTAGAATGTAAACATTAAATTTAAACCTGAGTTTTAAAACTGTAAGACTTTTAAGGAGAAATCTGCTATTTATATTATAATAGAAACAAAAACACAGAACTTCAAGGCATGAAATTTAGGGTATGCCTATACTGTGAAATAGACCATGGTGCTGTTATCCTTCAGTCAACAGAGAATCAAGGCAGTATGTCGATACGGCTTAGTACAGCACTATGCAAACTTGCGGGAGTTCACAGGCAATACAGCCATATTATCTTGGTACCACCTTCCAGTGAGTTAATAAAGCTGACAAGTTATTAGCTCATCTGCAGTGCTGGACTAGAACACTAAACTGTCTCAAGCCACAACTGGCTTGCTAGTACTCCATTGATCAGTTTAATACTGGTGAGAAAAAATCAAGTTTGGAGTCTTCATGAACACCTACATAAATATGTCCTTAATGCTTTCAATGCTCAGAGATACTAGAAGGACACATTCACTTTAGCTTGGCATAATTCATGATAAAAGCATGGGTCATTCTTCAGGTGGCAACTATACAAATGTCTAGCTTAGAAATATTTCCAGGATTTTCCTGTGAGCCCCTTTGGCTTGAACTGATATCTTGCAACTGATGATTCTCTCCAGGCAGTTGAGAGCAGATACCCACAAAGCTGGCACTACTTTAGAGAGGAATTTAGTGAAAGCCTTAGGAATAATCATATCAGGAAAGCAAAATAATATCTGGTAGTTCTTTTAAAAAAGACTGAATCTAAGCATTCTTTCAGGGAAGACAAAGGTTACCAAAAGGTCATTTTCATTAAAAGATGAAGGAAGATATGAGGCTACAGACATAAAGGATCACAAGAAGTTAACTTCTTGGAAACATGCTACCTTGCTCTCCTGTGTAGTTAAAGTACTAGAGGAAAACAGAAAGAGCAGAAAATAAAGGACATGTATTAGAGTCTCAGATAAATACAAAAGATATATCCAACAAGGATCCCTAGACTGGGCATTGACAGAAAAGTTGGCATTTTCCTGTAGGTGGTCCTATTGGCAGAAAAGCTACTGACAGAAGGAATCAGGGAAAATGTAAATTATGGGGCCAAACCCCAGCTAGCTCAGCATTGATTCAATAGTCCAGCATGAGACCATTTCAGACATGGGCTGTTTCAGGGGAAACGGAGCTCTGTACGTTTTCTTTCCTCTATGCTCTCCTGAGTGGTTCACATTAACATACAGAAGCACCAGTTTGGATTCAAATTATGATGAGCTTCCTGAGATTCTTCTGTAGCACACCAGCCCTGCAGAAGGTGAGAATGCCCTTCTTGACAAAGCCTAGACCAACAATAATCCTTGAAACGAAACCTAGAATCAAATTTTCAGCTGAAAACACCCAAACTTTTCTCAGTAACTAAATAAGAATCCAAGAGTGAACATCCGTGAGTTCCTGACGGGACAAAGATAGTAGAAAATATTTCATAGAGTTTTTCCTGATACTTCTGCCTGATTCAGGGTTTGGATACTCAAACACTTAGCTGCTTGTGTTCTTCCTTTAAAAACAAAGACATGAGATAGGGCCATCCAAGAGTAGAATCAGGACCCCAGAACCAAAGCACAGATGAATCTCAATCAGTTCATCTAGGAGATAATAGAGAGGCCACCAATGAAAGAAAATGACAAAATTGTAACTAAAATGTCAACACACGGAACATAAGCCAGAAACCAGTAACTAATCTAAAAGACAAACATGAAGAGCATAAGGCAAATGCTATGGGAGAAGAAATTTATCTTCATTGGATAGTTAAGAAGAGAGATGGTATATGCTCTAAGAGTTTAAAACAGCAAACCATAGCA
>VXAL01012029.1:103520-141221 GCA_013399475.1 Chauna torquata
TTAGCCTGTCCTTCTGTTTAAAACAGTAAAGCAAGTCTTGTGAAATGCTGCAGAGTGCTTACTTCAAGGATCTATTTTGAAATTCATGGATAGAAATTATTCTAATTGATTCAAAGCTAATTTAATAGCTACAATGGGAAAATCAAATAGATGATGTCTGAATCCCAAAGAAAACTACTTCTGAAAAGAAGTAGTTTCTATTCTATAATCTGAAAAGATTATAAGGATAATTGTAATAATCTTTGAGGTTTACCGTTATGGTACTATAAAGTCAGAGAACACACATGAAGAAGAGAACACACTATTAGTGTTCCAATATATTAATTCTTGCAGGTTATTAGTAGAAAATGGCAATGTTGGATAAAGTTCTTCCACAGCATGGCCAAAGAGCCCATGCAGACCTACAGACAGACATGTCTGGAGAAATTTTTACATGTTTACTCTGATAAGCATAATAAGTTCTCACAGACAAGTGGAAGAAAATGACTGTGATTTGAAAATACAAAGAGACAGACTGCTCTTATTTTTAATTATCACTATTCTTTAAACTGAAAGGGTTTACTAGTTTCAAAACAATTGATCTATAGCTATGTTATTATTCTTTACGTAGCCTTTCAGTTAAAACCAATTTTGACCACGTTACATCAGCCATAATAATATGCATTACGTCTCCAATAAAAAAACTAAAATGAGCATTCAACACAAATTGCTAATGTCAAACATAGATTAAGTTCTTTGGAACTTGGAATATTTTACTTTGGGCTTCCTGAATGCCGGTCTGATGTGAAATTTCAATACTCACAGTTGTCCAGACATTGTCCATAGAATCCCTCCACAGCACACAGACAATCTATTAACAAGGCAGGGTAAGCAGGGTGAGCAATCTATAGAGCGCAAAGATAATCTATATCAAGGCAGGGTAAGAAGTCTGAATTTTGTTTAATTACATGCTGTGGCAAGAAACTTTCTGAATCTGCCAGACACACAAGGGATGCTCATGAAATCATTTCTCTCAAAACATACATGTTCTTACCTTATTGCAGACTCCCTGGCTCATCTGCTGGGATGAATCTGCTGGGATGGAATTTTAAAAAATTCCCTAGTGCTGGTCCCAAAGAAATACTTTTTGAATAAATGTCTGGAATTCAGTCAAAATGGGTAATTCTGTCCGCGTTTTCTCTTGTGGCTCCCTTTGTTTTCTTTCCCTTGACACCCTTTCCTTACCTACACTTAATTCCCATGCACAGACCTATTTCCTTCCTATTTCTCTCCAGCAGTGCTGCTGACTCAGCAGCCATGCAGTTTCTGCAGGGCACAGTTTCCTTGCAGATCAAATACCACACAGAAGTCTAGATGGTCAATGCATTTCTGGCAGTCTCACTGCCCTGTCAAAGCTCTTGACAAGCGTGCAACTTTTGACATGTAATAATTTCTTGAGAACATGGTAATTCATCAGTTTTCCATTATTATAATTTTTACATAGGAAGTCATTAAGAACAAACCAGCACAGATGGTGGCAGCAGTTTGGTTTTGTTGCAAATACTTTTATGATTGATCTTTTTCTGCCACTTCTTATTAGGCAAGGAAATAACGTTTGTCACAGATTGCCATACAGATTGTCAAGATCAGGCTACCATTCATCATTCATCCTCAGCATCCATAGTCCATTAATATGAGACAAATGAACCATTCTGCAGATACTTCAGATTCTGAAAAATTTGCTAGCATGGTATCTTTTTAAAATCCAGAAGTGAAGTGGGAAGAGATTTCTTAAACAGTCCCTGAAATACTTCGAAGGTTGTACCTCAGTATCACAGACAAGAAGATCAATATTAAGTTGATTTTTGATATAGACAGTTATGATCAGGCTATATTGGTAACTAAGCCAATAATATACTTTCTTTTCAAATTGTATCTGACAGCATTTGCAATGACTTACAGAATTAAGCCAAAAATGATATATCATCAACACTGAATTTCCAAAGCAAAGTAGTGTTCAAGTCAAGACTGTACACTGTCCAGCAGAGCCACCAACCAATCAGAGACTATTTGAAATGACAGTGGAGCAGCTTGGATAAGGTTGCATGGAAATCAAAAAGTGGTGCCAAGAGTTCTGCGAGATTTAATTATCCTCGGCCTGTCCTCCTCAGCATGGTGTCAGATCATATGTGGGACCTAGCTGTGTAAAAATATTTTTTCAGCTGTACTGACAGGAAAAGATTGCTGCCTAAGTTAGCTTCTCATCTAGAAATGCTCAAATACATGTAAAAGCACAAACAGATCATTACTTTGCTGTCTTTTCTGCAATCCCATGAAAAATTTCTCTGCCCTTACCTGACTGAAAAAACGTTTTTCATTTTGCCCGAAGAATTAACATTTTAAAAATACCTGCATTTCTTATGTAGCATAAATGAATACGTCTTCAATGACAAATCAATGTCAATGACAGCATTATAGCATCACAATTATTAGCAGGCTGTAATGGCAGCCACAAGTGGTTAAAGGTACACAACTACACATGGTAAACAACAACTTTCCTAATGTACTTAAATCTATGAGGCTGATTTACCATAGATCAGGCCAACATTTTCAGAACCTGGGATGGAACTGGACCTAATATTCATAATCTATGTAACAGCTTTTTTTTCACCATACTAGTAATATGTCCCCTCAAAGAATGTGAGCTTGCAAGACTGCATCCCCTACCATCACCATCTTCAGTCAGACACATTGCTGCTGAACAGAAATATTCAAATGCCATGTAAGAACTGTGAACATGCCTGAACATCTGCAGTTTGGCAATATTAGTTACACCTGAAGCTTTCTTCGGAATGAGGGGATAAGTTCTAGATCTTCAGATGATCTCTATAAGTATGTGTACGTGTAGAAAGTCTTACTTATGTACCAAACAACAGCGATGTGAATTAAAAAAATCAAGAAGAACAGCTTACTCTTTTATAAAGACTAATACACAGAGGTATGACCATAAAATCCAACTGTGAAATCAATCTACTGTGACAGTAAACAGTTGGTTTAAGATTTATATTAGGAATTTCAGAATCAAATGAAACCAAGAGCCAGATTTTCTGGATTCTTCATCATGCAAACCTGCAATAAGTTCAAACATATTGTCAAACTTGCACTTGCAAAATCAACATAGGGATGGCTGTTTGCTTTGGTCTTTTATTTTTGTAGCCTAATTAGCTACAAACTTGTAAACAGCAAACAATAAAAGAAAACAACCTACTTTTCTCATTCACAACTGAAAGAAAGACTTCACTAATCTATTTCTATTCTCATATTATCAGGGAAGTATGGGGATAACAAATGGATATATGCTACAGTTTTCAATAAATACAGTGGCTTATTAGCGACCAGAAAGTTACCAACAGCTCATTCCTAACTGACCATAAGGCCACTTTGTATGCCAGAATTAACTAACAGTAATTCAGTGTAGCTTTTGTTTCTTTCTCTGTGATCCCTTTTTTTTTCCCCTCACAAAGTAAAGCAGCATATAAATTTATGGCAGGTTTCTTGTACATATGCAGTAGAATATAAAGACTTAGCCTAAGCCAATGAAAGTAATTCCAGGAAAATGCCAGCTAGATCCTTACTATGATTTTAGCATCTATTTCATGCTGCTGAAGAATTCACATTTTTCAAGACAGACAAAAGCAAGCACAAAAAAGTGTGAATAAGTCTTCTTGTTCACTTTTTACTCAAAAATGTCTAAACATTTTTTCTGAACAGTACAGGAGAAAAACATGTGCTAATAATTTGTCCAAAGAACAAAAATTTCAGAGATTAGTAAACAACTGACTTGCTAAAATGAAAACATTCACAAAAACTATAGTATGATTCAACCCCAATAGCTGTTTATATAAACTTTTTTTTTTCTGTTGTTGGATTGGCATTTTATAAAAAGACAGACATGAGACTGCCTTTAATGCAGAATAAAGATAGATTTCTTAGACTACTGGAAACGAAAGAAAATTGTTACTTGCATACTGATTTGTCATGGCAAAATTTCAGTTTACCATCTCCAACACAAATATGTTAATATAAACTGCTATGAATGGATAAATACACTGACATATGAGGAATACACGGAAGGGATTGAAACCATTAGCAATAGCACCACTGATATTTTATACAAATGGAGGTGTACTATGAATGGAAGTAGTGTCATTCTTACGCAACTGTCAATAAAAAGAAACTCTGCTCTAATAACAAAGTAATCGAAGTGATTCACTCCCATACTAAGCAAATATAACTCGAATCACAGTCTGCCTACAGCAGTTTGGCACACAAATTCTCTTCAACCTCAAGGTCCGGAAAAATTCTGTGGTTTGGCAAGAGAGCAGCACAAGAGTGCAACTGTATACAGTATTATGAAGGAAAATTGTATTATTTCTTTCAGAAGAAAAAAGACTGTACTGATTAATACAAAGAATTTACCTATTTTTAAAGACATTGCAAAAAGTGTAATCAGATATTCTGATCTTTCAGTACCTCACCACAATCCAGTAACTACACCTGCACCTGAAGTAGAACCACTTCAACACTCTGCAGACTGAAGAAGAAAAACCATCACATCAGGAGAGACACTGGAGCTGAGTAAGGCAGACCGACCTGCTCCTCATATAACAACCAGTGCAACTAAGAAAAGGCAATGGGTGATAGCAGTAGGCAACTCTCTTCTGAGAGGTATGAAGGCACCCATTAGCTGACCTGACACACTATCTAGAAGGGTGTGATGCTTAACGGGAGCTCATATCAGGGATGTCACTGAGAGACTACCAAGCCTCGTACATTCCACTGACTATTATCTGCTGCTGTTGTATCATGTGGGTGCTAGTGATACAGTTGGGAGCAGTCTGAGGAGCATCAGGAAGGATTAGAGCCCCAGGAGCAGTGGTAAGAGACTCTGGAGCGCAGGTAGTTTTTTTATCAGTCCTCACAGTCAAAGGGAAGGGGTTTGAAAGGGCCTGTCAGATCTGGTGAATCAACAAAGGGTTACAGGACCGGTGCCACAGCCAGGGGTTTGGCTACTTAGACTATGGAACTTGCTTTGAGAAACCTGGTCCAGTGGGGACTGATGGGGTCTGTCTGTCAGAGAAGAGGAAGAGCATCTTCAGTCATAGGCTTGCCAAGCTGGTGAAGAGGACTTTAAAATAAAGTTGCCAAGGGAAGGGAACCTAATACTACCAGTTTGATGCCAGTGCCAGCAATAGATGTCCAGAGCCTGGAAAAGGGTCATGGGTCAGCAGGAGAGCACCTGAAGAGCAGCACAAAGGAATTCCAGCCACTCCAGTCAGTAACTCAGCTTCATTGTGGGCACAACTTAAATGCACGTAACATGGGGAATAAACAAGAGGAGTTAGAGATGTGCGCATGCCTGCAGGGTTATGACTTTATTGGCATCACGGAGACATGGTGGGATGGCTCCTATGACTGGAGTGTTGGAATGGAAGGGTATAGGCTCTTTAGGAAGGACAGGCAGGGCAGACGAGGAAGGGGTGTCACCCTCTGTGCCAGTGACCAGCTGGAGTGCATGGAGCTCCACCCGGGGATGGATGAGGAGCCAACCAAGAGCTTATGGGTCAGGATTAAAGGGAGGGCAGGGACAGGTGACATTGCAGTGGGAGTCTGCTACAGGCCACCCAACCAGGAAGACCGAGTGGATGAGGCCCTCTACAGACAGATAGGAGCAGCCTCACATTCACAAGCCCTGGTCCTCACAGGGGACTGCAACCACCCTGATATCTTTTGGAGGGACAACACAGCAGGACGTAAGCAATCCAAGAGGTTTCTGGAATGCATTGATGATAACTTCCTAATCCAAGTGATTGAGGAGCCAACAAGGAGAGGTGTTATGCTGGACCTCATTCTCACGAACAAGGAGGGGCTGGGAGGCAATGCGAAGCTCAAGGGTAGCCATGAAAATGACCATGATACAGTGGAGTTCAAGATCCTTAGGGCAGTGAGGAGGATGTGCAGCAAGATCACTACCTTGGACTTCAGGAAAGCAGACTTAGGCCTCTTCAGGGATCTACTTGGTAGAGTACCATGGGATAAAGCCCTGGAGGTAACAGGGGCCCAGGAAGGCTGATTAATTTTCAAGGATCACCTCCTCCAAGCTCAAGAGCGATGCATCCCAACAAAGACGAAGCCAGGCAAAAATGCCAGGAGGCCTGCATGGATGAACAAGGAGCTCCTGGACAAACTCAGACACAAAAAGGAAGCCTACAAGGGGTGGAAGCTATCACTGGTAGCCTGGAACGAATATAGAGAATTTGTCTGAGCAGCCAGGGATCAGGTTAGGAAAGTTAAAGCCCTGATAGAATTAAATGTAACCAGGGACATCAAGGGGCAACAAGCAAAGATTCTATAGGTACATCAGTGATAAAAGGAAGACTAGGGAAAATGTGAGCCCTCTCCAGAAGGAAATGGGAGACCCGGTTGCCGAGGATATGGAGAAGGTTGAAGTACCCAACAACTTTTTTCCTCAGTCTTCTCAGACAAGTGCTCTAGCAACACACCACCCAAGTCACAGAAGGCAAAGGCAGGGACTGGGAGAATGAAGAACAGTCTACTTTAGGAGCTTAGGTTCGAGACCATCTAAGGAACCTGAAAGTGCACAAGTCCATGGGACCTGATAAGATGCATCTGCGGGTCCTGAGGGAACTGGCAAATGAAGTTGCTAAGCCACTATCCATCATATCTGAGAAGTCATGGCAGTCTGGTGAAGTTTCCAGTGACTAGAAGAGGGAAAATATAACCCCCATTTTTAAAAAGGGAGAAAAAGGAAGACCAGAGAAACTACAGGCTGGTCAGTCTCTCCTCTGTGCCCAGCAAGATCATGGAGCAGACCCTTATGGAAACTATGCTAAGCCACATGGAAAATAAGGAGGTGATTAGTGACAGCCGACACAGCTTCAATAAGGGCAAATCATGCCTGACAAATGTGGTGGCTTTCTACGACAGGGTTACAGCACCAGTGGATAAGGGTAGAGCAACTGATGTCATCTACCTGGAATTGTGCGAAGCACCTGACACTGTCCCACACAACATCATTGTCTCTAACTTGGAAAGACATGGATTTGACAGGTGGACCACTTGGTGAATGAGGAATTGGCTGGATGGTCACACTCAAAGGGTTGTGGTCAACAGCTCAATGTCCAAGTGGAGACCAGTGACAAGTAGCATTCCTCAGGGATTGGTATTGGGACCGGCACTGTTTAACATCTTTGTCAGTGACATGGACAGTGGGATTGAGCGCACCCTCAGTGAGTTTGCTAACAATACCAACCAAGCTGTGTGGTGTGGTTGACATGCTGGAGGGAAGCGATGCCATCCAGAGGGACCTTAACAGGCTTGAGAGGTGGGCCCATGTGAACCTCATGAAGTTCAACAATGCCAAATGCAAGGTCCTGCACATGGGCTGGGGCAATCCCAAGGACAAATACAGGCTGGGCAAAGAATGGATTGAGAGCAGCCCTGAGGAGAAGAACTTGGGGGTGTTGGTTGATGACCCAGCTATGTGCACTTGCAGTCCAGAAATCCACTGTATCCCGGGCTGCATCAAAAGAAGCATGACCAACAGGTTGAGGGAGGTGATTCTTCCCCTCTAATTTGTTCTCATGAGACCCCACCTGGAGCACTGCGTTCAGCTCTGGGGCCTCCAACATAAGAAGGACATAGACCTGTTGGAGCAAGTCCAGAGGAAGGCCATGAGGATGATTAGAGGACTGGAGCACCTCTCCTATGAACATAGGCTGACAGAGTTGGGGTTGTTCAGCCTGGAGACGAGAAAGCTCTGGTGAGACCTTATAGCAGAATTCCAGTACCTAAAGGGGACCTACAAGAAAGCTGGAGGGGGACATTTTACAAGGGCATGTACTGACAGGACAAGGTGTAATGACTATAAACTGAAAGAGAGTAGGTTTAGATTGGATATACGGAACCAATTCTTCACTGTGAGGGTTGTGTGGCTCTGCATCAGGTTGCCCAGAGAAGTTGTGGATGCCCCATCCCTGGAAGTGTTCAAGGCCAGGCTGGATGGGGCTTTGAGCAACCTGGTCTTGTGGAAGGCATCCCTACCCATGGCAGGGGAGGTGGAACTAGATGACCTTTAAGGTCCCTTCCAAAACAAACCATTCTATGATTCTATGAAATTTAGAGTTGTAAACTCTGATTTTCTTAATTTAAATAACATAAAAAGCCAGATAATGAAAGTACACCTTAAAATGAGACTGCGACCTCTCAGACCATTTTGTATGGAGGCATTATGTATGCAGAATCCTCTTTTTCTATAATCTTTCTTTCCTTTCCAGTGCAGTAGCTGTCACAAGGTCAGCCATGCTTAGCAGAATTTGAGAACATATCTTTAAACAGAGAGGACTACTCCCATTCTAGCCACACTGTCTTCCTGAAATTGTTCCTCCCAGGAAGCTCTTGGACCACCCATGATACATGCTACTTAAGAGCTATTTGTTATTGATGACTCTCCCTGACTGCCAGCTTATTATGACCACCCACTGTGGGTTTGCATGAGGAATGCAACTCAGGCCATTCAACAAAAAGAGTAAGAGCCTCCATGAGTTGAGCTAAAGGACTAAAAGCTCAAACAATGAATAAATGATATAAATGAATAAATGACAGCTAAATAAGTGACTTGAGTAGGTTCCAATCCCATGTTCAAAATGGATCCATAAGTTCTCATAAGCCTAAACCACTTGAGTGTTTTAAGACCCTACTATTTAATCCATAAGCCAATATCTGTAGCAGATGCCTTACACACTCTTGTGTGTGAAATCCTGGAAAAGTACAAAAACGTCTGACACATTCATATGGGTTACATGTTCTTGCAATCTACTTAGATTTCCAGACTGCAATATTAATGAAGTGCCACTTGTGAACATTTCTGTCATGAATACTGTTGTACGACCTACTTTCTATCTACATTCCAAAATTCCAGTTGTTGCCAAATATTGTCCTTACCACCTACTGTATAAATCTCAGTCACTTTGATGTTCTCTTAGTTTTAACTGTTGCAGTATTCATTTTGACTTTTAAGTTATTCCAATTTCTAAAGCCTGAAATCCGTAACATAGTGGAAACAAAAATGAAACAAGAGGATGCACAGTGGATATGGTTTGAATATTGTCCACTAATGATCTGCAACTTAATTCTGATTAAGTTTAGCTCTTAGGAAGCCCTTCATTTTAGGTCTTGAATAGAACTCTGGTGGACCCTCTCATTTGTTCTCATTTTGAACTGTGAGGCCATATTTTGTGTCGATCCAGCACAAAAGAACAGAAATTTAATAAATGAAGTAATGTCAGAAAAAATGTATACATAGATACGTTGAAAGGCACTTTGCCATCTAATATATAATATTCTACTGAACTAAAGTAAGTGATTTTCAATACCGCTTTTTACACTCTACTCATTGGCACTACTTCTTTGGAATCACTGCACATTAAAACTCCAAAAATAACTCTGTGGAACAGGAAATGTTTACAGAAGTGGGAGCTTAAAAACTACAACCGGTTTTCACTTCAGCCATAAGCACTATGACAGGCTGGCCAGCTGTAGTGATATCAGTCAAATGGATTCCACACCTGATATCATATAGTTTATTTACAAACTTATTTAATGAAACAAATAAAAATCTCCTGCCTCTTTACAGTTTCCTATGCAGTGCAAAGGATAAAGAAAAGCCTCTCTCTCTCCTAGTACAAGTCTTAATTATGTAATTAAACAAATGGATTAACAGTTGTTTTCTTTTACTTGATCCTGCAGAACCAGAGACCAGCCTCTTTTCCTCCAGACTCTCTGTTTTTTTTCTGTTTGCATTTCCTTTCTGAAGAGGTCAGAAAGGCTGGTCCTAGTCCATTCAGTTATATTAGCTCTCCTTGCATGCAAACAGGAGACAACATTTGCTGTACAAAACTCCCCTGTATTGGTTAGTCTTCATTGGATATATAATCACCAGAATTTTTCCTGAAGGGTTAATAGAGATTTGCCTTTTAAAATAACCTATCTGAAAGAAGTATTCCTGTCACTCACACACCCTGCAGTTCCTTAATGCACCATCCTTATTATTCCATCTAAATGACTTAGATAACAATGAATTTTGTTAATTTAGTATTGCTTCCTTTTTTTTTTTTTTAAGGTTTTTATTTTCCTCCGGATGCTACTCATCCTCTGTGGCTGACAGATTTATAATGTGTATATGTTCCTGGACAATATGGCCTGGGACTGAAAACATATTTTGTTTCTGAATTATTCCTCGCCATCTCTATTTACCCGCAGAATGAAAGTTCATTTTATTGTCGGGTAATCCACCTTTTCCTCAGGAAAATATTTTGCAGATCATAGCAAATTCAAAAGCCAAACCATGGTCTTAAATGACATACTTCATACTCAAAGATTTTCAAGAGAAAAGGATATTCTGTTTAAAAACAACAAAGGCATATAACTCATAGTTAAAGAAAGTGGAATCATATTTGTTCCATACAAAGCTGTGTATCACCTGTAAGAATCTTGAAATAATGCACCTAACTTTCCTGAAGGACCTTATTATTTACAAGATGTTTTTAAACAGTCTGTTTCAGTATCTAAAGTAAAAGTAACAGGAGCTGTTCAAGTCATGGGATAGCAATGCTTGCATAACACTTGGTAAAGTCAGTGGGAAAATCAGCTAAATGTGCCAGACTAGCAACTTCCCAATGGGGAGTGTATCATATTCTGCAGTGCAAATAAAACATTTTGAAGTTGAGTCATTCATAGACAGAATTTGTTCCAAACTCCAAATATAGAGTAAATCTGAAATTTGGAAAGAGAATGCATTTAGAAGCAAAAAATACTTCACTAAGTATCATAACTGTATAGATACTTCACTAAGTATCATAACTGTATAGATACACTATCGATGGGAGAACCTCAAAAGTTTCATTTCAGAGCAGATGCCAACATTTCAAATGCTAGCTGGAATCTATTCAAAACTTTTAGATCATGTATAGTTACAAGGAAAACAAAACAGTAGTGAATGTCCATACTTCACACTCAAAATACAGTATTCTGCAAGGGAGAGAAGGAATTCTGGAAATCCTTAAAAATTTTGTAAGGAATCACAGCTTGGGTGTCCCTCATCTGATATT
This sequence comes from Chauna torquata, assembly GCA_013399475.1. Classification (NCBI taxonomy): domain Eukaryota; kingdom Metazoa; phylum Chordata; class Aves; order Anseriformes; family Anhimidae; genus Chauna; species Chauna torquata. The sequence goes on from VXAL01012029.1 coordinate 114,689, forward strand.
TTGTCAACCTTAAGATGAGTCCTAACAGATATTTAACTAAAACAGCCCAATGAAAAAGTGATTTTTTTCCAAACATCACTATTTGTTATTATTATTATTACTTGACAGTAAGTAAATGACAAATGGCATGCATTTATAGGCATCGATTGTTATCACTAACATATTCCTTTAGGCTTTTGGACTGCTTCTTAAGCAAAAACAAAAAATGTATTTCTTAATTTTGTATCAAATACAGCATTAATTCATGTTTCCTATTAAATCAGCCCTGAAAATAAAATGGAAGGAATGCAAATTCTAGTTAGAAGCACAGGAGAAAATGTTATGTGCTCCAGATACAATAAAATGTTTCCAGACATGGTGTGACATTTGGTTTACAGTACAATATCTTGGATGTTCTCAAGAATCATCTGCTGGTTCTATATCTGCTACTCTTATGAAATTCTAACTCAAATATTTATACATGAAATAGTAACCTTTATGCCATAACTCTCCATAAAATCATATGAACTGTAATCTCACTTTATGACTTTTCTTAGAATGATATATCTGTAATTTGTGTTTTCCTTTTTATTATCATATTATTTCCTATGTTTGACATTGTATATTTACAAAAAATACTTTAACTTAGGAAAGTTAGCTAAAATCTGGTAATTGGAATCAGATGTTGCTTTTCACTACTGCAGTCTTCTCACCCCCCATGTTCGATCCATATTCAAATCAGGCAATTAAACTCTGAGTATTCTGTTCTGCAAAGGCTCCTATACTACATTCATCATCACAACATTTCAACCCTAAAATTTTAAATATAACAAACATAATATCATTCTGCATTGGTGCACATTATCTTTCAGTGTTAGCTGTTCTAAACCAATGAAGACCAACTGGTGGCTTTGAGAGGGAAACAGGCAAAGCTGAAGTTTTAACCGACACCTGGAAAACTTTAGAATAGACTGCACGAAATGCATTAGGCTAGATATTTTGTCTGGCAAGCAGGTAGGCAAGGAGGGTTCATGAAATGGTTAAGGAGAGAGAATGTAAATGCACAAGGCTTACACTAATAAACTCCCAGAGATGATAGCTAGCTCTCCATATGCAGGGCCAGTCAGGTGTCCTTGCGCTGCACTTCTCAGAGACTAGGTTTTGGAGAGGAGACTAGGTTTCAGTGAAGTGCAAGACCTGAGTTATCTCTATGCCAACAATAAGCTAATAAGCTAACATGGAGCAATACAGAGTTTTACGCAGACATTGCAGGGCTACTGCTGAGACAGAGCTAGTAAAGGTTAATGGACTCAAGCTGTCTACATATGATCAGTATCTGTACCAAAATCCCTTTGCTTATAATAAAAGTATTCACACTATACATAATTTTTCTTTGCCTGAAGTATGCCAGACCTTAAAGAACCAGGGAAAAATAATGGTGTGGAAAAGTCAGCTTTCAAAACTTTTAAACTGTAATAGATATATGGTAACAATTCTCTCAGTGGAGTCCATTACTCATCCTGGGTAATACGCTATCAGCTTATGAATAATTTTACTTTTAATATTTTACTAGTGAGGGACATTTTCAAATTGGCAGTGGATCTACTACGATATTCTCACCTTCCCCAAGAAGTTTCTGAATGCTAAGGCATCTCCAGCAAAACAGTGAGAAATAAGAATTATATTTCACTAGTCAATTAACAGCTGTGTTACTAAAAGATGTACAGCAAAATAGTTATATTTTTTCAAATATTCATATTTTATTATATTAATACATTTGAAAGTAGAGAATAGGACCTTTTAAGCATATGAATAAAACAGTGCTCTCTAATCAAGACTGAAGTTCTTTAGAAGTAAAATGGCCAAGTGATCTTTCTAAAAGATTTTCTGGCACTAACAGTTTAATTAAATGTAGAATTTCACAGCCTTCATAGTTTAATAGAAAAGTGCTACTTTCATTATTTTTAAATGCATTGTATGTGTGTCTAGATGGATATGGTGCACATGCATGATAATTCTATGCAACCATTCAGACAGATATGGATACAGAATGATTCCAGATATTCCTGAAATCATTCCTGGATTTGGCTACCCTTGCCTTTTCCCAAAGTCTCTGTATCTGGCATAATCTGAAGATCATGAGGCTATTCAAGGAACTGAAGCAAAGGACACATGTAAAAAAATATGGAAAAATTTATCTCCTTTTAGTTATGAGGCTCATTCAGAGGACATCTAGAAGGCACCCAGCCTAATAGGCACCTTGGGTTTCACTGAACAATTACTAAAAGTAAAGACAGTTTTTCAGAAAATGACAGAGGCAATTGTGTGTGAATTGCACTGAAGTAGCAGAAATATTTTCTTGCTTTTTGTTTAGTACTTACTAAAGGCATCATGAACTCTGCACCTTCTGTGTATAGTTCTAGGATTTTTTCTAAGCAAAAATAAGAAGCTTTCCCAATGATTTTCATATGTAAATATCTATTGGATATAAGGTTTAGTAGATTCTAAAGATAAATTCTATAGACCACCTGGTTGTGGCGATGACAGTCTATGTTAAAAATGATGAAATCTAGTGATTTTTCTCCAAAAATGTTGTATGAAATCTACAAGCAGTTATTTTGTGTCAGTATGATAAAATGAAGACTGAAATCTTTTCAAAAGGGAGTACCTGAGTCCTTTAAAGCATACCATACACTCACAACAAGCAAAAAAAAGACTTCATAATTTCTGCTTCCAAAAATGAGAACAGAGCAATAATTCAAAATTTCACTCTATGAAGAGATAAGTTTCAAATCATACTTTAAGATTACAAGAATCACTGGATTTTAGTTGGGGGTTTTCTCCAGATTTTGCCTGAAAAACTGTAAAACCTCTTAAAATGGTGATAATATTTCTGTTGTCTGTGATTTCTGTTGTTACAAGTAGAACAGCTAGTCCTAACAATAAAGTTGTAAAAAACAGTTGTCAGAATGGTAATGCATAGAGTTCTTTATTCCATAATTTTTCTGTTATTGTTGTTACTGATAGCATTTCACCAGTGACATCAATAATTGGATGACATCTGAATCAACCTGAGCACTAAAAAAAAGGAACGAGAAAAGCATGAGGTGTGGAATTAACAAAAAGAAAGAAAAAATTATTGTTGTAAAATAAATAAGGCAAATTTTGAAATTAAATGGCCCTGTTTGTTACCAGCATCATAACAAAAAGAGTATTGTACCTTTGCTCCAACAGATGATGGAGAAAGTTAATGGTGGAAAACAATAAAGAGTTAACATTTTTGGAAGAGTGGAGCAGAGCCTTATTCATAGGGAGGTTAGGGAGGAAGGATGAAATGGGGAAAGCAGAAAAAAGAGAGACTATAGCACTTCTGTATAAAAAAGCTCAGGCATTATGGTAACTAGATTAATGATAACAGCTATGTGTGTTGGCTAAACATATGTTACCAAATTTTTTCAATGAGATCATAGCCACAAATATGAGGTTTCAGTTGTTTTCTTTATGATATAACCAAAGATCTGATATAACTTTATTCAGATCATCAGCAAAATATTTATTTAACGTGCAACTGTAAAATAAAAACAGAGTTAGTAAATTCAAATACAGAGGTAACTCTGCCTTTGGGCTCAGGAAAATATGTGAAGTCCTTCATCCTTTCTTGTCAGTTTATAGAACTTCTACTTCATATCATTTCCACTCATCAGAAAGATCACAGAGATTTTTACTGCATATACATTATGGGAATGACTATACTGGGTCAGACCAGCCTGGTATCCTGCATCCGATAGTGGCCAAAAGTGGATTCCCATGAAGTAAGAATGTAAGTAAGAATGAACTTTTAAGAACAGCAAGATATAAGAATAGACTAAATACATCATCCCTAACATTCTGCCTGTAGAACTTGAAACACGGGCACATTTTGCGTTAAATGTGATTTCTATGTATTTTAATTTACCTTTAACAGATTTCTTGCCCATGCATGTGTCCAGTCTTCCCTTAAAACAATATAAACTTTGACCACTCACAGCATCCCATGTCAAGGTATTCCAAAGCTTAACTACATGTTAAGGAAAATACTCATTTCATTTATTTTTAACCTCTGACAGGTTATCTTCATTTGATGTCTACTAATTCAGTACTGGAAGATGAACAATTCCTTACCCATCTCCTGCAGGCTATGAAATTTCCCCGTGACTTTTTTAGACATCTCATATAACATCTCAGAATTGCTTCTTTTCCAGGCTGAAGAATCTTTATTCTAGTCAGTCGCTTCCTCTGTCAAAGTCATTCCATGGCTCTGATCAACTTTGTGAGTCTTTTCTGAATCTTTTCCAATTCTATTAAATATTTTTTGAGACTGGCAAAACAGACTTGCACACAGAGTGTCATATATTTATACAATGACATGAAGATGTCTCTGTTCTGCTTTCCATTTCATTCCTCATAACTCTTAACATTGTTTTACTCACTGCTACTGAACATTAAACCGATGTTTACATGCATCTATGGAACCCCAAGATCTTGTTCTAGATCAGCATGGCTGGCTCTAAGCCCATCAGTTTATAAAGTCATTTTTTTTATCCCTAACCATGTGTATCACTTTTCTAAAATAGAATATAAGTGAAACCAGTGTTCATTTTTTCCCAAGACTCTAGCAATGCTGCCTATTTAATATTGTGACATCTGTTGCATCTGTTCTTATTCAGAATATTTACTATCTTCTTTTATTATCTGTCCCTGCTACTTGTAAATGAAAGAGTTATATTAAGTTTAAACAAATAATTTGAACTGTGTGCACTTCAGAACTTGACTAACTACCTGAGACCATAGTTCCCCAGACACATCTGTAGTGTCGATATCCAATAACTATTGCCTTCTTCCTCCTCCCACTTTGGATGTTTGCTCTTATTCCCATGTCTTATGGCATCATAAAGACTTGGCTGTAAGATGAATGGATCAAGGCATTGATGTGGCTGGAGGAACAAAAAATTGCCAGAGGATTTGTTTTATGTCAATGGGGCCTTTTCTACATTCTACACTCTACACATTTTCATCTTAGGAATACAATATGAGAATATGCTCTGATATGTATTTCCAGTGTATTAGGATAGATTTTTAAAAAATTATTTAAAATATTCACACACAAAAAATCTGACATTTTTTTTAATGGTAGTAGTTTTTCAAGTGATAATGTTTCTTTGAAGATAAAGCTATTCTTTTCCCTTCTATTCTTTCAGTCTCATTTATTCATTCATTCCAGAAGAACGAAAAGAATCAACGTTTCCTGACAATAACACCTAACATACTTCTTTGCTTCTATATCTTTTTTCTGAAGCATCATCTGGATACGTTACTTTCAGTATTAATGTTTCATGATCCCAGTGTCTTCCAAACAACTTGTTGAGGACTCGTCCCCAAAACATAATTACACTAACCTCAAAGTAAATGAGGCATTACTGAAATACCTAATTGGTGATTTTTAATGATTGTTAATTAAAGATATGTAAAAAATTAATATTCTAGGAATACCTATTAAAATATTGCATACATCACAGCCAGTGTTGAAAGGCTTATGACCACTTCCAAGGTTTTTAAACTGTAAATATTGCAATGAAAGAAAAAAAAATCAAATTTATGACACATCTAGAGTTACTAAGATGTAATATGACTATAGGTTTCAGGTTGTATATCTAGAGAAAAGATTTCCCAGTGTCTTTGGGAGGTCATCTGGAACACCTGGAAGGTAGCTCACTTCCAAACATATATAAACAAAAATGAAAAGCGCATTATCAGCTAAGTCAGTAAGAGGCAGAGATGCAAGGATAAAATACAGAAATTTAGAAACTCTCACAGTGTCAGTTTTGTTGTTGCTGAAAACACCATTCTTTAATGGTCAATTTCATCCTGTTATATCAACTATTAGAAAGAGACAAATTGCTACCACTGGGAAAACAAAATGTTTAATGGCTGCAGTTCTCAGGCATAAGGGGCCATTCTAATTTCTTCACTCGTGGCCCTGGTGCTTACAACAGGATTTTCACTGATCTCTGTAACACTGTTCATGTAAATAATTACACATCGGCTGGTGGAGGAAACAATGTAAATAAAATCAGGTGTTATACAGAAAGCCTGAATTAACATAAATAAAGTGAAGAGCCAGATTCTTCCCTGAGTCTGAGGATCCCAAGTCAATGTTGGGAAACACAGGAAGACTTCAGGTGCTCAGTACATTGATATTCTGTTTTGATTTCCATTAACTTCAATCCCGTTTTGTGTGTGAAGAAATATAAATTAGAATTGTGCATTGTCTTAATTGCATGATCCTTCTGAGATTGCATTCAGGAAAGTGGCAGTGTAGCAGAGCAAACGACCTGCTAGACCACCTCCTCGGCATTCTCCATATGTATTGGCTTTCACCCAGTATACGCGCTTTTCTGTCATTGTCATAGAATAACTGACTCAGGGTCTAGTTTCGCTACCTTTGCATCAACATTGTAAAGGTAAGGATATAAGGATATAAAATTCTGGCCAGCTGTACCTCCTATACTTTTTCAGACACAGATTCTATTGTTAGTATTTTTTTCTTCTATTTATTAAATGATGTGTAACATGACAGAAGGCAACTAATAACAAGTAGGAACTCTAGGAAATTGCAAGAAAACACTGAACAGCTATATGCAGCAGCTCTGAAAGAAATTAGCCTCAGTTTCTTTTACAATGACTATTTTTACTTTAAGTACACATCTTAAACTATTCCATGTTAGATGTCATAAGCAGAAATGTTTCATATTTTATTACAGTATTTGACAGGATAAAATGAGAACATTAAGACAAGATAAATGACGGACACTAAAACATTCTCTAAATTAAAATCAATCAGCCTTAGAAAAAAACTAAATGCATATTTTTTTTCAAGTTATTCTCTTATAATTGGAGGTTATATCATATCACTCTTCTTTTTCTTTCACTCTCTCCCTGCTTGCAGTAATAACAGGAAGTGAACTAGTCTTCTGTTTAGCTTCTCTTGGAAACCAGAAATAAAATAACCCAAGCCACTGATAACAAACGGGCTAGAGTTTCATGCTACTGCCATCATCCTCTGTTGATCCTTCTCCAGAATATTTACCTGATCTAAGAAGTGGCTCACTTGCATCCAGGTGAAAGAGTAACTCACTGAAGTGACATTAAAAGCTGCAGCTGCATATGAGCTGCAGCTTTATAATTTGTCTTTCTCCAGACCTAACTTCTCTTCAGTGTATAGTATAGGTCACTACCTGGTCAGAGAATCGTGACAAAAAAGACAACGGCAGAAGTCACTGTGACTGTCTCCAGGTGTTCTAAGCAGAAGAGCAGAAATGAAGGACATAAATGTTTGATCAAGTCCCAGAATTGGGCTTGTTGTATGGTATAGTATGGCATTTGGAAAACGATCTGTTTCAAGAAAGGTTCTTATATGAGTAAGCAGCTCACTGGATGGGATATTGCTGCAGTTCTGTAAAAAAACATGCCACAGGATGTCTCAGCTAGCATGATATGTCAGACAAAGTAGACAGATTGTAACTAAATTATGAAAAAATATAGATGAACCAATCTCCTCAGATTACAATAGCATCTTTTTAATACATGAATCACCATAGTTGTTAGACCTCTCAAATACCACTCTTCAGAAACACAGCAGCTAGAAACAACAGTGATTCCAGCTGTTGAATATTTCTATGGCATAAAAGAAAGAGTTACAGGATCTCCTTATCAGAATCTACTCTTCCCTGCCTACTCCAACACATGCTGCAGGCCTGAAAGGAAGAAGGCAAAACAGAAGCCCCCCATCTGCCAAATCAGCTCATAGGGAAAGCTTGTTAGGGAGTGCAGAACTGAGCAGTTCTGAGCCTGCCGTTCTTTATGCAGTGGACTGGAAGTTCGAAAGAAAAGAAGCACAAAAAGCAGCTTTAAAGCATTTCTGCTTCCCTCCTTCCCCACAATGTGCTGTACACAGTTCAGATACAGCCAGGAGCAGGGCCAAAATGTTTGGTGTGGCTATATCATACTCCATTGGACAGCTGGAATCATTTTACGTTGCTATTTTAATTTGAGACAGAAGTTATATGTGTTTTTCTTTTCATATTTAATCTATTAGCTAAGATTTAGCGTTCCCTTTTCCAAAAGCTCATTTGGAATGTAGTTTATTTGATGCTTCTTTTTCCTTGTATTTCATCTTATCGCATTTCTAATGGCTGAATTCTCCTTCCTTATACATCTTCTATACATTTACATCATAATTGCCAATGGATTTGGCCCTAAGTTTCTTAAAGACCATGTAAGAAAGGAGAATCTTCTTGGAATGCAAATGCTTGGATTTTAATCAAAGTGGGGGAAGACACTTTGTACCTGTTCTACATGAAAGCCCAGGAACTGTAGAACTGAAACCTCCCCCAGAATGGTTGTTAGTATCAGCAAGTGTTGGACTGCATTCTCTGAATGCTCTTTGTTAAGAGAAATGCGTGATAACGACACTCTTTTCAAGATGGCAAGAAAAAGAAATATTTGAAAGACAACTTCCTAGAGGGTTATATAAGATAATGAAATTCTAATTCCTACTTGTATGTAAGAAACAGAGTTGAACAAATTCCTAATGATTAGTCCTTTAGTTTCTCCTGTTTGCCAAAGCTTTCTCACTTCAGCTTCTCAGGACAGAGGAGGAGACTGTATTTGAAGCACAAGATTTCCATCGCACAAAATATTTTTCTACATGCCCCTTCACGGAGCGTGAAAAGTAGATGTTCATTAGCTTATCCCTTTCAGTACTATATTATTGGCTCCTGCGAGACAGTTGCATAGTGTGTGAGGGGAGTGAGAGAGGTTTATTTTATCTGGCAGCTTTGCTTTATGTCATTTGAAGGGCAGTTTTTCTGAGGCATTGAGCACACTGATTTCCAGAACCGTTAAGGTCAACTGCAGGTTCTCAGCAACTCTGAAAACTGGGCTTTGGGCATCTAGCTTTTGCTATCTTTTTCAGAAAGAAGGCATAACTAAAAGTGCAGAAACTATTATTCTTAACCTTGCAGCTATTTTCTCTTACCTCTCTCTGTAGGGCTTTCATTCCCTCCCTCTAGGCACTCCCTTCATCTCTCCAATACCATCACTTCTTTCCACACATATGTAGGTCCTTTGCCTCCAATTCTTACAGTTAGTCTCCAGCATTCCCCCTTCACCCTTGTTTTCTATCTGATGATCTCCAAGAGGTTGTCTTTTCTCCAGATTATTCCTACGACTACAGTTGGTGCCTTTCCTTCCCAATCCCAGCCAATCCTGTTACCTTTCACAGAGCTCTTTTTATCCCAGCATTTGGCCCAGTCAGTCCAACTCTTCCGATAAGTCTTGTAGTCTTATAAGAATAAGCAAAGGCACATGCAGCTGCTTTTGGCTACTTTACACAAATATGTTGGTACCATTTACAGGTTGATCAAACTGGAGCACCCTTTAGTCCATGAGAGCTAGGAAAAGTTGTTTTAGCTCCGCTATCCCAATCTCTTTTAGAAATAATACCATGATAATAAATCTGTATGTTTGAGGACAAAAAAGGAATGCTGAACATTACGGTGAATGAAAATAAAATGTTAATAAAATTCAGTCATATTGGTATTTCAGTAAATTGGACAGAAAAATTAAACTGATGTGCTCATTACATTTAAGAAGACATCTACCCCAAACTCCCATTCAATTCACAAATATTACACAAATGAGAGCACGCAGGCTTGGCTAACAATACAAGGAGAAGACAAGGAAAGAATATATTCAGCCTCAGAAAGTATGTTATACACGAGGTCAGCAGCAGGCTTTTTTTCTTTTTTAATGGAGCTATCTTCTTTGGTTGGATGAGGGTAAAGGAAATAACTTCTCACCAGACACAAACTGTAGTACAGTCCTTGGCAAAGACAGTCCTCATACAAAGCCTGCATTACTGCACATTACTGCTCATAAGGAAAACAGACAACTGAAACTTCTTCCTCAGAATCTTAAAGTAGTATTTAGAAAGGATAGGTTTGTGAAAGTAAGTAAAGAATTGGAGACGACATTAAGACACACGAGGACAAGTTGATTGACTGCATGCACAAACCCAGCTCATCAAAAACATGAAGTAAAATATGCTAGCTTAAACAACTGCAAATGAAAACACGGTTTGTTTAACATTTACATTGGCATATGAGTACGAATTTTAAGATAGCAAGATAGTTTGCTTCTAAGCAAAATAGCTTAAGATAGCTGTGCACAGCACAGCAGACGCTTGAAGGCCTCTAGAGTAGAAAAGAAACCAGAACAATTAGGTTTGGGAATTTGTGTATTCAAAAATAATTAACAATGCAGTAGTACACTTTTGGGCAAAAAAAAATGCATCTCTTTTTTTCTCCTTTACCAACGATTTCCAAGCAGGACATTAGTGCATTTAGAGAATATCATTTTATAGGCATATTAACAGTAATTGTTTAACAGGCATAGTAGAGGCATGCTCGGTTCAGGCCAATCTGTGAATTTCCTAAAATTCCAGGAAAGTGCCTCTTCTGAGACGAATAGTAACCTACTTCCAAAAGTGTATTCATTCTGGAGCTAATTAAAATCCAAAACAAAATAACCAGTCTTCAGATTTTTACCAGGTGTCCTGTTCCACAAATATCCTTACATCCCTAGTCTCAGTATCTAGCTTTCTGAGGCTTCAGGAAACCACTCCTACCTTTATAGATTTGCATGGTTCTGTTATCTCAGATAACACAAGGGGCCCTCTGTCCTTTATCTGGAGTTGCCAGATTTTAACTTCTGAGCTATCTGTCCAGAAAACAAATGTCCTGACCACTTTTCATTGCCCCTTCCTCATTGCCTTCTTGCTCATTAGGACAGCACTCACACTTCCAGGTACACTCCCTCTGAAGTTTTCTGACATGACTACAGCTTCCCCTTAGATGGCCAAGCAAGCTTACTTTTCATCTTCTGCTTCTACTGCTTTGAAGAGTAAGTATGGCCCCCATCCGAGGGCCATACAAAAGACAAAGGATTCTACAGAATCATTTTTCAACAAATGTCTATAGAAAACTTTCTAAAACCTATTCTTTTTAATCTAATCTAGTCTTCCAGCAGAATTCAAAAGTTTAATATGAATTTCAGCAAACAAAAAGTACTAACAGCATTTTTTAAGAATTTGCTGGCATTTTTTAGCCTTTGAATTTGATCTTCAGGAATGGAAGATCAGCAAAGCTGACAGCTGGCTGCTTATTCCTCTCAGACAGAAAATTAAAGTAGAAATAAAAGCAAAAATTACCAAATTCCATTTACAGGTAGTTTTGATATATTTGTGGATTCTGAGAGGAAGTAAACAGATTGACTGGGCCAAACACTAGGATCAAAAGAACCACATAAAAGAGTTTTCCTTACTTCAGTGAAATCATATTAGAGGTCAAGCTGGTCACAGGTTTTATATCCACATGATTTAATCTCTGACAAGATAGTCCTAGTCCTGAGTCCTAGGAATAATATCATACTGGAAAAAATGTGCCCTACATAGGGATGACACAAGACTGATTTGATACTAAAGCCAAAACTCAGCAAATTAAAGTCTGAAAAAGAATTTTCCATATTGCTAAATAAGCTACCTCCATTGTGGAAAAAAATATGATTAAGTGAACCATCAATGGTGAACCAAAATCGCAAATGAATGGCATTTTCATACAATTTATGCTAAAGTGAAATCTCCAGATGTGACCACCAGGAAAAGCATACTTTGTTAGTAGCTAGTAAAAGACGATAACTCATATTTCCAGATACATCCAAAACTACCTGTAGCCAATTCTGACTAAAGTGGTGGTTTTAGTGACTAACTGTATTACTGTCTGAGAGATCTACAAGCAAACCTCCTTACTAGGAACACTATACATGTCTCCCTTCAAGCAGGTGAGCAGAAAATCAGTATGAAATTTTCAGTGACTCCCATGGAAATCTAGCTGTGAAAGAGATTTCCAGATCTCTGCTATTCATTTAAACTCCTCCAACTGCCAAGTAATGCAGTTACTGTCAGTTATTTTCTAACCTAAACTTGCCACAATATAACAATATACCTGAAACTAATTTTATTTGAAATACAAAAAAAATTAAAAAACATGAAACATAAAATCAGATATAAATTAATGCAAAAAAATATTCTACTGAGTAACAGTTTGAATTAATACCTTCCACACATGTAAATTAGATATTTTACTGATAAAAGAACTTGTGGTCTGTTTCATTCACATTATGAGCACACAATTTCTATTCTACATTTGAACTTATGTGGAAATAAAAAGATGTTAATGTTTTCTAGATAACAATTTTAAATTTCCATGCCTTCAGTGACAAGAGATTTCTGGAGCGTATGCAGTATCACAGAAACATAGAATAATTCAGATTGTAGGGACTTCAGGAAATCATGTCATCCAACCTATTCAGGGTAAGGTCAACACTGCACTCAGACCAGGTTGCTCAGAGCTTTTTCCTTTATAGTCTAGTTTGGGCAAGGGCTGGGATGCTGTTGTTTTTGGTTTGGTTTGTTTTTTTTCTCTCTTGAAGCTATCCCTCAGTATATCAGTCAGGTGGTCTCATCAAACTGTCATACTTACTTGCTTTAAAATGATAGACAAAGATGGAAAACAGAACAGATTTGCCACATTTCATCAAACGCAAATGATATTTTAATCATTTTTTCATCAAATGCCCTACATTAATTTATAGTACATGCATTTAAATAGTTGTAGATTTCAGATGGGTAGCCTTCTGGAAACCTCAGGAAATCATCTAATCCAACCTTCTACTCAAAGTAAGGTCAATGCTGAACTCGGATTATGTTTATCAGGGCTTTTTCCACTGAAGTCTATTTGTGTGTGTGTGTGTGTTTCTCTCTCTCTCAAAGCTCTCTCTCAGTACATCAGTAGGGTTGTAGGAATGCATACTGATACCAAAGTTATGATGTAGTACTGAAAAAATAACTTCTATCACACTTTATCAGCTCAGAGCTTGGACCTTCTTTAACTTCTCTGCTTTGCTTTTTTCTTTTTCCCAAAGGAACTACCAGAAAGAGAAATAATATCATAGAATCATAGAATCATAGAATCATAGAATCATTTTGGCTGGAAAAGACCTCCAAGATCATCCTGTCCAACTTTTAACCTAGCACTGCCAAATCCACCATTAAACCATGTCACTAAGCTCTGAATCCAGACGTTTTTTGAAGACCTCCAGGGATGGTGACTCAACTACTTCCCTGGGCAGCCTATTCCAATACTTCACAACCGTTTCAGTGAAGAAATTTTTCCTAATATCCAACATAAACCTCGCCTGGCGTGACGCGAGGCCATTTCCTCTTGTCTTCTTAGTTGGCGCTTGGGAGAAGAGACCAATCCCCACCTCGCTACAGCCTCCTTTAAGGTAATTGTATGCAGTGATAAGGTCTCCCCTGAGCTTCCTCTTCTCCAGGCTAAACAACCCCAGCTCCCTCAGCTGCTCCTCGTAAGACGTGTTCTCCAGACCCTTCACCAGCTTCATTGCCCTTCCTTGGACACACTCCAGCACCTTGATGTCCTTCTTGTAGTGAGGGGTCCAAACCTGAACACAGTATTCAAGGTGTGGTCCCACCAGGGCCGAGCACAGGGGGACAATCAGTTCCCTAGTCCTGCTGGCCACACTATTGCTGATACAAGCCAGGATGCTGTTGGCCTGCTTGGCCACCTGAGCACACTGCTGGCTCATATTCATCCAGTACCCCAGGTCCCTTTCTGCCAGGCAGCTTTTCAATCACTCTTCCCCCAGCCTGTAGCACTGCATGGGGTTGTTGTGCCCCAAGCGCAGGACCTGGCACTTGGCCTTGTTGAACCTCATACCGTTGGCCTCAGCCTGTCAGTCCAGCCTATCCAGATCCCTCTGCAGAGCCTTTCTACCCTCAAGCAGATCAACACTCCCACCCAACTTGGTGTCACCTGCAAACTTACTGAGGGTGCACTCAATCCCCTCGTCCAGATCACTGATAAAGATATTGGAGAACTGGCCCCAGTACTGAGCCCTGGGGACACCACTAGTGACCGGCCTCCAACTGGTTTTAACTCCACTCACCACGACTCTTTGGGCCTGGCCACCCAGCCAGTTTTTAATCCAACGAAGCGTACACCCATCCAATCCAGGAGCAGCCAGTTTCTCCAGGAGAATGCTGTCGGAAACAGTGTCAAAAGCTTTACTGAAGTCTAGGTAGACCACATCCACAGCCTTCTCCTCATCCACTGAGCGTGTCACGTTGTCATAGAAGGAGATCAGGTAAGTCAAGTAGGATCTGCCCTTCATAAACCCATGCTGCCTGGGCCTGATGATCTGGTTGCCCTGTAAGTGCCGCGTGATGGCACTCATGATGATCTGCTCCATGAGCTTCCCCGGCACCAAAGTCAGATTGACAGGCCTGTAGTTCCCTGGGTCCTCCTTCCAGCCCTTCTTGCAGATGGGCATCACATTTGCTAGCTGCCAGTCAAGTGGGACCTCCCCGATAGCCAGGACTGCTGATAAACGATGGACAATGGCTTGGTGAGCCCTTCTGCCAACTCTCTCAGTACCCTCGGGTGGATCCCACCTGGCCCCATAGACTTGTGTACGTCTAAGAGATGTAGCAGGTCACTGACCATTTCCTTGTGGATTATGAGGGTTTCACTCTGCTCCCCATCCCTATCTACCAGCTTGGGGGGCTAGGTGCCCAGAGAACAACCGATCTTGCTGCTAAAGACTGAGGCAAAGAAGGCATTAAGTACCTCAGCCTTACCCTCATCTCTCGTAACTACGTTTCCCCCCACATCCAGTAAAGGATGGAGATGCTCCTCAGTCCTCCTTTTCTTGTTTATGTATTTATAAAAGCATTTTTTATTGTATTTATCAGCAGTAGCCAGGTTGAGCTCCAGCTGGGCTTTGGCACTTCTAATTTTCTCCCTGCACAGCCTCATCTTTATAGTCTTCCTGAGTGGCCTGCTCCTTCTTCCAAAGGTCATAAACCCTCTTTTCTTCCTGAGCTCTAGCCACAGCTCTCTGTTCAGACAGGCCAGTCTTCTTCTGCGCCGGATCATCTTTCAGCATGTGTGGATGGCCTGCTCCTGCACCTTTAAGATTTCCATCCTGAAGAGTGCCCAGCCTGCCTAGACTCCTTTGCCCTTCAGGACGGCCTCCCAAGGGACTCCACCAACCAATCTCCTGAACAGGTCAAAGTCTGCCCTCCGTAAGTCCAGGGTGGCAGTTCTGCTAACCCCCCTCTTTACTTTTCCAAGAATCAAAAATTCTACTAATTCATTATCACTATGCCCATGATGGCCTCCAACCTTCACATCACCCACAAGTCCTTCTCTGTTCACCAGCAGAAAATCTAGTGGGGCACCGTCCCTAGTTGGCTCACTCACCAGCTGTGTCAGGAAGTTATCTTCCACACACTCCAGAAACTTCCTAGACTGTTTCCTCTCTGCTGTATTGTATTTCCAGCAGACATCTAGTAAGTTGAAGTCCCCCAAGAGAACGAAGTCTACAGAGTTTTGCCAGTGTACACCCAGCTTGTACAAAGACAAAACCAACACTCAGCAATATAAAAGCCACCAAAAAACCAGCATATGGCAGTAGTCTCCCCATTTGCTTTTATTCTGCTTCAAAATCATTTCTTAAAGAGATGATTTATTGCTTCCCCATTTGGAAGATAAGACTCCCACCCTATTTTAACTTAGAATCAGAGAACTGTATTGTAGTTAATAGTTGCAGTTATTATAGTTAAAAACTATAATATCACTTAATGTATATTCCTTAAAATAGATTGAAATTCAAATACTTGTGGTAAGCTAAACACTTTTCCTATATAATTTTGAACAATTAATGAAATCGGAAAGGGACACTGAGAGGCTAAAACTGAGAAATCATCTTGAAAATAAAAATAAAATAAATAAAATGCTTCTATCTGATTCTCCTTCTCTAGCTTTCATGGCAACCATTTTATAAATCACTACAGAGCACCATATGATGAAAGGAACAATGCCCTCGTCAGTAAAAAAAAAAAAAAAGTCACTATTATACCCATCCAGGTTTTTTCCCTCATTTCTGGAAGAACATTTATGCAAGTGAGAGTTATAATAATGGTTGGAACAAACTGCCTCATGGACAGGTGCTGGGCAAGCAACCACTGAACTGGAGTGCTGCCAATACACCTCACTCTTGGCTGGATCTTTCCACGGCAGAAAGCTCAGCCAGAATGTTTGAATTTCACTCATCAGCCACTTCCCTTTTTTCACCCCTTACTCTTTCCCCCGACAGTGTTTCCCTTTGAATGCAATGGGTCTTTGTGAGATGTTATTCAGAACACAACCTGATTCTTAACTGTATTCATTCAAACTTTGGATGAGGCAAAAATAGTGTCAATTTTAAATCCCTAACCTGTGGTAGCAGTAGGTATAAAAATCTTCCAGTGTTGGAGACTCTGGCTGCCTAATACAAAGTCTTTCTTTCAAGGCATGGGATTATTATTTTCTGATTCATTTCTGGTTTGCTTTTTTCCACTCTACAAGCTTCTCATTGCATTTCTTAGCTTCTTCTCCTGCCTTCTCCCAGCACCTTTCAATGTAACTTCATGCTAACTCCTATATTGGAAAGCCTAGGCATATTTCTTTTTTTCTGTTCTGCAACTTCCCCCAGAAATACTTATTTTGAAAGCTTTTCAAACTGCTTTGTAGAGAAGGACTTAGAAAACCAAATTTACATTTCAGCTGTAATCTTTCAAAACAGTAGTTTCTGCATATTTCTTGCTTTTTGGTAAGGTGTCCTGATAACATCAGTTTCCAAATCTTCCCCCAGAACCGTAACTATGGGGAAATTTGTAGCATGGTTCAAATCCACAACTCTCATTTCTCAGGCTCTTCAAGAAAAGGGTTTCTGGTCCTTGAACTTCAGATCTGGCTCTCAGTCACAATACTGAATTGACTGTGTGACGTTTTATAAAGTTCAGTATGGAAGGCTTTGTGTCCTGAGGCACACTTAGACCAGCCTGGCTTGGATCCATAGCCAGCATTTACTTTATATCTTTTGCTCATTCTGTCCCTCTGATCAACAACTGATTTGTCTGAACTTGGTTACTTCAAAGTCTTGAGTCATCATATTGCAGCTAAGCCTCCAGACTTTATCACCTGGACTCTGATAAGACTTTTTCCACCAAAATGCATTCCAGCAGCTGGACCACAAGATCAGGATGCTGCAAGACTACTGGAAGTCGGCTCTATTCTTCAGTATATAACTAGTATATAACTTTTTTTTTTTTTTTTCAGAAAAGTCGTGAACCAGAAAAAANGGCTCTATTCTTCAGTATATAACTAGTATATAACTTTTTTTTTTTTTTTTCAGAACAGTGCTGAACCTGAAAACAGTCTTAATCTGGCTGCAAATTTTGATAAACTACACCCTGTGGTTGAATGCTTAGTAGTGCTGAATCCAAAGAGCAGAAATACATAATGTTCACTGCAGACCAGTAATTACACATTTTCTCAGTTCAAACAACTTATGCACAAGGAATAAAACTTCTAGAAATTCTAAAATCATAGAAATGCTAGCACCTTTTATGAAGAATAAATATGTAAGAAGAATGAGATGTGTAAATAAAAAAAAAAAATACTTTCAGATGTAAAGAAACTACACTTATTCCATAAATATTTTTGAATAGTAGCAACTCTTGTTGAGGAGGTAGTGAAGTAAAGAGGAATTACTGTGCACTCTAGGGTCATATATATATACATACATACATATATATTTATGTATATGTATATACAGTTACCATTGTTGACTCTTTAAAGTAAGGAGAAACATTGAAAGTAGAAAGCTTCAATACAGCTTCAACACATAAAAACAAAGAAGGTAAGTCTACAGGATTCATAACAGTATACAAAGACTTGATGTGACAATGTGGCTGTTGGGAAGCTTTGGTTTCCAGAGCTTAGAAAACAGATATATATATAGATATATAGATATATATAGGTATACTACAATTAAACCAATACACTGAAATATAATGCTGCTAACACACTGTAATGATCAGTAAAAAACATAAATTGTCATTGCTTAATGCCGAATTTTTTTGATATATTCTTTACCTATAGATACCTGAAAGGCTCAAAACACAACAATAACAGTATTGCAAAACATTGTTATAAACTTATTTCACTAATCTGACACAGCACATTTAAAATAACATTGTTTTTTAAAATTTTCAGGCCCTTGAGTAATTAGGGCAGGCCCAACTCCCTTGCTGCTTCCCTGCCCTAATGTATTTCTTTCTTAAATTCGCTGGATTAGGAGTAGTTCTACTCAGATAAATTGAGGTGGATTTATTTTTTCCCAACAAGTACAGGTTCTCAATAGTTCCCACAGCAGAACTCTTCTTTGCAGGCAATGAGTCAGAGCATTTATCTCTGTAGCATGCAGCATTTTACAAGAGTTTATAGTGGACATCATAACCACACCATAGTTGAAAGTAGATGAACAGCCTAGCATACAGCTGCACAGTAAGTTGGCAGGTAAATATGAGAACAGTGAAAAACAAAGTTGTAATATTTCCCAGCATAAATCCATCTCTAGATAGAAATTCTCTGTGTTTGTGTTTGTGTGAGAGACATGGTGTGTATTATGGAATTGTATAGACCATAGGTCATATCTATCATCAGGTAAAGCTTCTATGTTATAAATAGGCAAAAAGTCGATGCATGTGTGCGTGTATAAACAAAACCTTTGATTCTTTCTTTAGCTTTGTTTACATTTCACATAATTATGACATGATATGGATGACAGCATATAACATCCTTTTCTGAGCTTATTCATAGAATCATAGAATCATAGAAACACAAGGTTGGAAAGGACCTACAAGATCATCTAGTCCAACCGTCATCCTATCACCAATACTACCCACTAAGCTACTAAATCATGTCTTGTAGCACCTTGTCCAGGCGCTTCTTGAACACCCCGAGGGTCAGTGACTCCACCACCTCCCTGGTCAGGCCGTTCCAGTGCTTGACCACTCTCTGAGAGAAAAAGTTTTTCCTGATGTCTAGTCTAAATTTCCCTGTGCGCAACTTGCGGCCGTTACCTCGAGTCCTATCATTAGTTATCTGGAAGAAGAGGCCGACCCCCTCCTCATCACAACCTCCCTTCAGGAAGTTGTAGAGTGCAATGAGGTCTCCCCTGAGCCTCCTCTTCTCCAGACTAAACAATCCCAGCTCCCTCAGCCGCTCCTCATAAGACTTGTGTTCCATACCCCTCACCAGTTTCGTTGCCCTTCTCTGGACACGTTCCAGGGCGTCGATGTCTTTCTTGTAGTGAGGGGCCCAAAACTGAACACAGTACTCGAGGTGCGGCCTCACCAAAGCTGAGTACAGGGGGATGATCACCTCCCTGCTCCTGCTGGCCACACTGTTTCTAATACAGGCCAGGATGCCATTGGCCTTCTTGGCCACCTGAGCACACTGCCGGCTCATGTTCAGCCTTGCATCGATCAACACTCCCAGGTCCCTTTCCTCATCACTGTCTTCTAGCCACTCAGCCCCAAGCCTATAGCGTTGCATGGGGTTATTGTGGCCAAAGTGCAGGACCCGGCACTTGGCCTTGTTAAACCTCATCCCGTTCGCCTCAGCCCAGCAGTCCAGCCTATCCAGATCCCTCTGAAGGGCCATCCGACCCTCAGGCAGATCGACACTACCTCCCAACTTGGTGTCATCTGCAAACTTACTGAGGGTGCACTCAATCCCCTCATCTAGGTCATCAATAAAGATATTAAACAAGATAGGCCCCAGTACCGACCCCTGGGGGACACCACTCGTAACGGGACGCCAGCTGGACTTAACTCCATTAACCACAACCCGCTGGGCACGGCCCTCCAGCCAGTTCTTTACCCAGAGAAGAGTATACCTGTCCAGGCCACGGGCAGACAGTTTCCCCAGGAGAATACTGTGGGAGACCGTGTCAAAGGCTTTGCTGAAATCTAAGTAGACCACATCAACAGCCCTTCCCTCATCTACCAGTCTGGTCACATTATCATAGAAGGAGATGAGGTTGGACAAGCACGATCTGCCTTTCGTGAACCCGTGCGGGCTGGGCCTGATCCCCTGGCTGCCACGCAAGTGCCGTGTGATCTCACCCAAGATGATTTGCTCCATCACTTTCCCTGGAACCGAGGTCAGGCTGACAGGCCTGTAGTTCCCCGGGTCCTCCTTACGGCCCTTCTTGTAGACGGGAGTCACATCGGCAAGCCTCCAATCCTCTGGGACCTCTCCAGATAACCAGGAACGCTGATAGATGGTGGACAGCGGTTTGGCAATTACCTCCGCCAGCTCCCTCAGCACCCTTGGGTGGAGCTCTTCAGGTCACATGGACTTGTGACATTAAACTTGTGACATTATTCTCAAAATAAACCCCCCCAAAAAAGAAGCATGATTACTTCTTCAAAGTTGAAGCAATGGGAGATAGAAGAGGAAGGGGCAAACTGCCAAAAGGTCCCCTGAAAATCTGTAAGGATCTAGGAACAGAAATAGCAAGGACTCCTGAGCTCCAGCACATAAACTGTGAAAAAGTATACTTAACCTTTGAAGCTAAAGGACCATATAGGCTGTATGAGTACAATTATACCTGAGAAATGGTCAGATTTGACTTACAAGTCTCCAAGCAATATACGTAATTGTAAAAAAAGACTTGATGAATCTTAAGAAACATCCCTTAATAATCTTTAAAGACCAAAATATCAAGAACCATAAACTATTTTTGTGGTAGGCTAATTCTTAAAAATTCTGTATATCTTAAAGACATTATTGAGTGAGTACTGCAAAAAAAAAAAAAAAGTACTTATAACTCTAGCCACTAAAATCTTCTTTAAACTATGCACTTTTCTTTTAGCAGTAATTTAAGAGTAACCATACATAAAAGCAGGTAAATAGCATGTGATACAAAATTTAATTTAATTATATTAAATGTTATCATTAATACCTTTATCCCCAAAGTATTGTGGAGTTGGTGTACAACTTGTTTGTATTTGAGATGATTACAAATAATGAAGAATGGGTTTCTGAATTCTTTTATGGCACAAAGTGTATAAACTGTTGCAAATGTTTTTAGCTGACTTACAGTTCATTAAAAAAGAACAGTACGTGAGGATCTTTTTAAGCACTACACTGACTGAGATACTAATAGAGTTAAAAGCAATCTGAAGGGTGTTTCCAACAGAAATCTCATTTTAAGTAATACTCCAAGCCTGTGACAACACTGAAGCTCAACAGTGGAAGTCGTATTTATGTAGAGCTCCTACACTGCTTGCTTGCTTGTTGTTTTTCATAAAATCATTTTCAATATATTTTTATAGAATTTAATAGAAAACATAAGGACGTTGAGAGAAAGAGAAATGGAAACCTTCAGAGGAATTGTTCTACAAAGATAACTACTGCATTGGTAGGCAACTTGGCAGATACTCTTTGGAGCTGATGGGATGGAGTATAATTCTCAGTGAAAAATAGAAGGAAATGCTGTAACTACACAGGAGAGAGAGAATCTGCTTAAAAAGGCAGAAATCTATTTAAAATATTTAATTTTAAAATTTATTTTAAAATCTAAATCTATTTAAAATAGATTCCTACTGAAATATGGCAAATGGAAGTACACAGCCTGTCTGTCGATCCCTCTTCCAAAGAATTCAAAGTTCTTTTGCAAGGTGGATAAATTTCAAGCAAAAATTATTAAGCTCCGACACGGCTCCTATTAAATTCTGAAAAGCTGGCAGCTTTTCTGTTTTTCCCTCATAGAAGAGAGATAACCAAATCAGTACCCAGACTAAAGGAAGAGCAGGTACACATCAGACATCATTACCCACTCTGCCTTGCAGAACCTGAGTGGCCATTGAGCTCATGTATAATAGCTTTGGATTAACAATAAGTTATCTCTTGGCCCAAGCCGGCAGACTAACAAAAGCTGGGGGAAGTCGAGGAGGATACCAAGGAGTGATGAGAAACACTGATGACTGGGCAGAGAAGAGAGGGGAATGGGAGGACATAGGTTGATATTGGAAGTGTCATAATGAAAGAGGTTGGATCATATGGTGTTGGGCATATTATACAGAAGCTTGGCTGGGTTGAGGAATACCAAGGGGAAGACGACTTGTGACAAAAACTCATGAAAAAAAGCTAGATTTCATTAGTTCCACTTATCACAGTAAACTGTTACTTTCCCAAATTATCTTTAAACAAATGTGAAGCACACAGGTGAGCAAGCTTACAGTGAAGGTCTTACAAGTTTTAAACACAAAGAAAGAAAAAAAAAAGACTTACCTGTGGAGACGAGGGACTAAAAGTCACATTGATGACAGATTCTCTGTGTCCCCCCAGTTTATGTGAAAAGGTACTTGAATGCACCTCATATATGTAAGCCTAGAAAAACAATGAAATAATATTTTTGCTTTAAAGAACCATAAAATATTCTTGAAATACTAAATTATAGTACAAGAGGAGAAGACCCAGCCTGTAGAGAAGTTAGAAATGTTTCCTAATAGCTACACAGATATAAATGTCATCAAAATCTTAGAAGAGATTTCTATAATTCAGGACAATTCAGCAAATGCTTAACTAAAGTTAACCCAAATGAGAGAGAGAGAGAGAGAGAGAGAGAGAGAGAGAGAGTAATGCAATCTTTTCCCCTTGAACAACTGAATATTAAGTACATCTCAAAATGTATTTTTAAGGGTATTCTTCATAATGTAAACCCTTTATTTTAGATAGAAATGTGCAGAAATCTGAAACCTTCATTTCTAAACTTGGCAACTCTTATGTCTATTGCTAAATTAAATAAAATTCTTCAGTTTCTACACAAGACTTTGTAGGTTTTAACTGAACAGCATAGAATTCAATAACAAATCAGTAACTATTATGTGTGACGGAGGTTTCATCAATACGAAAAAACATACTGCTTGTCTTTGCTTCTCAAAGAAAAAACGTAAAAAGTGCTTTCCAAAGAGTAAATAAAATTTAGTATCGAATCAGTTATACTCTTACTGGTACAACCTCAAGAAATGGAATAGTACCGATGCAGAATTGTATTAAGAAACAAACTCAAAATCCAGTGAAAGTCATGGACATACTGATACTATGAAAACAGTTGGATTATGTTATTAAATTAGCATTATCTTTCATTAAAAAAAAAAGTTTTCAAATAAAACTGGTTGCATAAGTCCTCCACATACAAAACACTTGCGAGCATCACATGCTTGCACACAGGATTGCTTTAGACTATATCTTATCTATTAAAAAATAACAGAATTATTTGCAGGATACAGTCAGCACGCATGCACAAGGCATATCAAAAGAGATATGTAATTTATATAGAAAATACGCAGACTTATTTGGTACATTATAAAAAAAATGTGCATCTCAAGATCTCAAGATAAATTGTGAGCAGGCAAAAAAATTACCAAAGATGATAATCCAAACTTTACAGCTGCAATAAAAAGCTAAAATGTTATATTACATTTAGTAAATCTCTGCTGTTAAGCCTATGAACATGGAATTCGGAACACAACTTAATATAAACTAAACTAAATTGTGCACAGGCACTATTACAACAATGTATTACTCCATGACTTGTCTTTAAGTCTTTTGTTGCTACTATCCTAAGATGAATTAAATCATTCAGACCCAGGACAACTCAGTTTTCCCTTGCAGATCGCAAACTACTACAAGATACATGTCCTAAAAGCTTGTGGACTCAACTGACAGTCTTTACAATTTATGAAAAGATTCATGGACCAAGGCAGCTCCTGAAAGACAATTAATGCCTCACTCAGAAAACAAATCTCATCAGCCGACTCCAAAAACTCTGTAGTCCATGCCAGCACCAAAGAAACACTGGATAATCCTCAGTGTTAATATTCCATTCACGACCATAGTCACTGAGAGGCAATCCAAGAGGCCAACTATAAATCTACTTAATTGCATCCTGTTTATACACCTCACAAATTCTGGATTCAGTCCAGGATATGGAATTAAAACCATCTACCGGCTTCAATCAAGTATCTAAAAATGGATAGAAAAGTAAGTATCCATTTTTAACCTCTGGATCTTTTGTAGCATTCCACATAGATATTGCCATACTAACTGGGGAAAGTAGCAGAATCCCCAGTAATGAGTTAAAATCATTGTGTCCTTCCTTAAAGGATACAGCAAATGCTTGTTAATTGGAAACTCTGCCTCAAACAGTAAGACCCTCCTCCCTACTTTTTATGCATCTCAGGAAACTGCTCAGAATAAGTATTTGATTGCTAGTGCAATCAGCACTAGCTGCTGAGCAGCAATTTTTGTTTTAAAACTTATGGCCATACCACAGCTACTATGATTTACACTACCTGGGACTTGATGAGTTCACAAGTGAACAGAGAGGTAAGGGGAACCCAAATAAGATAAAAGTTCTATAATGACAAAAAAAGAAAAAAATTCTGATGTGTCTGTAGACATGAAATTATTTTCTCTGATGGAAGGTAAAAGACCATATATTAGTAAATTCAGTCTGTACACAGAACTACTCATGTTCTTGCTGTTGTGAAGTTTTCCGTACAGAAACACCACAACTGATGTCTGTAAACACCTCCAGTTAGTCATAAGATACCTCTTTATTGACTTAAAAATACTAAGACGTAGTCTTGGTTATTTACTTCACATCACAAGCAGATTACAATATTGCTAAGTGATTAGACTTAAAAAGAGAAGGTTTCAGAAAAGTTTTAACATCATAATACCCTCCAAAATTTCCCATATTTTATAGGCTGCAGGACCACATCCATCCATTCTCCTCCTTCCATACTGACTCTCCACTCTCCACTCTGATGATACTATACCATGATTCCACTGGTAACATATTCATTAGATACTGACACCTGTGTGTTATCTCCGTAGCTGTAACATTGTGCTCTCTAATTCATACCAAGCTGTGTCACACTGTACATCACCTGGCCCCGTGGTACAGAGTTCACACAGGACCTCCTTCCTTCCAAGAACAGAGGAAGTGCTAGAAATGGCCTTTTTACTCCAGCAAAGATGAGGTGTAGAGACTACAGTCAGGCTGTACTTCACCACCACAGTGCAGTGCGGACCACAGCTCTCATGCCCACACAACTAATGGGGAGTCTCAAGAAAATAAGTGAGAGATGAGATGCTGCTAGGGTAAGAAGTCCAAATTCCAGGAGGAATCCAAGAAGGAAAGGAGTATGCTGAGGGAGAGGAGAGTAAGCTATACTTCAATCTCCAGAACAGGATGCTCCTCTGCATCTAAATGACTGAAGAAAGAGGGTATTCATGAGAACAAGGAAAGATCATCCTTACCAAATGCCCTCCCAAAATCCTGTGGACCTCTTGTCAAAATGGCTCAATAGTATCACAATACCTAGTAATGCTATGACACTTTTTAGGTGTTTGTGTCATGAAAAACTCAAATCCTATTCCTCATCACTATTGTACACACATCCATGCCATTTGGAACTGTGGGGATGGCAAGAAAAGGACAAATGTCATGTTCCTTAATACACTACAGAACTTTGTTAGATATAAGAATTTAAACGAAATAGAAATGAATGAGGAAAATACTGGAGAGAATAAAATCATCTTTGAAATTCAGGTGTTTGGCATGCAGCATAAGTCCTCTGGACTGCACACCTGATGTATGGGGAGCTAGTAAAATGGATTTATGAAATTTTCAATGCTTATATTGCAAGTGATTACTTCACAAGCTAATTATTCTGCAACTGAAATTTGCTGGAATGACTGCAACAGTTCTTCTGCTAACAGTAAGACCAGTCTTTGGCAGAGAAGAATAGGCAGCAGACAGGACTATGCTTCCTATTACTCCCTGTCGTCTTTGTTCCTTCTGACCCCAAGTTGCCATACTGCCATCTTTCTTTCCCTCTTTAAGCCTACTCTCCTCCCTCCCTTTCATGGAAGTACACACAAGGAAGAGGTGAAAGCAAGAGCAGCAAGAGTCAGGAGCACAAATGCTCTGAATCACAGACATACAATGTTCTCATACAACAGGTTCTGAGCCAAGAAGAAACATGGCTTCATGTTGTAATGAAGAGAATGTATCACAGAGACAGATGGGTAGTGAAGCTGAAAATTTTCCATCATAATTCAGTGGCTTACGAAACTTTGCCAAACTTATGCAATAAAAATAAATTTTCCATTCCGGGTTCTCAGTTTTATTTTAATTTGGTGTGAAGCGCTTTCACTTTTAGCTGTCTCTATGTCCCATTTCCTCTCTGTAAAATAGATGTTACAACATTTCACTGTTCTTTTGAAGATAAATCCCATGTTTGTGAAACACAGGTATTCTAGTAATTTATGCTCTTCTACACTGTTCCTAAATCAACACTTCAGTTCATACCTTTCTTTTAAAAAATGCTGTGAAGAAGTTGTGCACCTTCAGTAGCATCTAGCAAGTGTGTGTGTGTGTGTGTGTGTGTGTGTGAGTGTGTGTA
>VXAL01012030.1:11203-48297 GCA_013399475.1 Chauna torquata
TGCCCCCCCACCCCCCCAAATAAAAGTATTTGTGCACACAAATCCTACCCTACAATTTAAAGAGATACAAATAGAGTTGAGGTGCATTTGACTGTGATTACCAGCTCCAAAATTATGAGACTGAATCTCAGCCAGGCATGGCTGAAGCATTGCTCTTACTGGTGTCAGGCAGTTATGTATGCGTTAAATACTTTTGAAATGGGAAAAGTTATTTATAATGGACTATTTGGAGGCTTTTCCAAGCTATAAAAAAGGACTGAACTGCATTATTTTGTTGGAAAATGATACTGATGCAAAGAGAAAATGTCACAATCAGTCTCTTCAATGAAAACCATTTTTCTCCTGGATTTAAGGGGCAGGGAGGGAACATCAGTTCAGCTGATGGGGATTAGAGGACGTCAAAGCACAGGCTTGTGTTTGGGTCTCCATGGGGTCAGAGGGTGATATTCTGTCCTAGTTACTACTCAGAAAACCAGGAGCAAAACTTCCACAGTCCACAGCCGACTCTACACACCCATCAGGGATCCAAAGGCAGCTGCACGGCTGAGGGAATGGCACGCAGTTCTCTAAAGGTGAGTTACACCGAGTACTACATTTCCTCGGCAGGACACTGCCAAGACAGTTGGATGGCTTTTTTCCACGTAGCCCTGTTTTCCGAAGGAACTCAAGTCTTCCTGGGAGACAGAAGCAAAAAACACACAGAGACGGGTCCAGCGTTAATCAAAGAGGCAACCCCAGTAAGAAAAGCGGAGATGGCTCTTAGCTCTCATAGGAAATGACAGAATAAATAAATAGAAATAAACTGTAGTAGTCTACCTGGACTTCAGCAATGCCTTTGACACCATCTCCCACAGCATACTCCTGGAAAAGCTGGCAGCCCACGGCTTGGACAGGCGCACTCTTCGCTGGGTTAAGAACCAGCTGGGTGGTGGGGCCCAGCGAGTGATGGTGGATGGTGTTGCACCCAGCTGGCGGCCAGGCACTGGTGGTGTCCCCCAGGGATCGGTGTGGGGCCCAGTCCTGTTTGGTATCTTTACTGATGATCTGGATGAGGGGATCGAACCTACCGTTACCAAACTTGCAGATGACACCAAGTTGGGAGGGAGCGCTGATCTGCTGGAGGGTAGGAGGGCTCTGCAGGGGTACCTGGACAGGCTAGATAGGTGGGCCAAACCGAACAGTGTGTGGTTCAACAGGAGCAAGTGCCGGGTCCTGCACTTTGGCCACAACAACCCCATGCAGCGCTACAGGCTGGGGACNTTCTGTGAAATTAAACAAGCTCTTTAGATATCTTCAGGACACTGTCAGCTTCTGTTGCTAATGGATCATAGTGAAATTCATTTCTACGAATCTTCTCTAGCAAACCTCATCTGGCGAACTGTGGATTGCAAGTAGTAAACCTAAGATCTGCTATCGTGAGGCCAAACTACCAGCAAGCCCAACAGCTGACTGCATCGCATAGCTGGGACAAGTCCCTAGAATAGGATCAACAGGTCAGGCTACAGCTCAGATCATTATAAGATGAGCCCCCCAAATTTTATTTATTTTTTTAAAATGACTTCTGCTCTACTAGGCATTTATCCAGGTGTTAATAATGTGGAAATAGATTTAAACTACACTTCTAGTGTATGCATGTTTTAGAAATAAGTTTTCGTGATGAGATGAAAGCAAGACTTGATTTTGATGTACTTTTTAAAAACTGTATATAAACAGGCCAGCCACCTCTGCAGAAGCGTTCAGTGTAACTTTGTATTATCATCCAGATTCAAAGTTAGAGCAACCAAAGAAACAACAGGAGCTCTTCCTTGTATCCACAGTTTTGACACCCAGGGGCTCACAGACAGCGAAGAGAAGGTGGCTTCAGTCTTCCCCGTTCTTTGTCAGCCTTCTTCAGAGGGGAGAACCGCCTCCCCTCCGGGAATTTCATTCACCCTCATTTTACAGAATATGTTGGTATTTATTGCAATAGTGTAGCAAAAAGCCAGTCTTAGTATGTTTTTGGTCTTTCTTTAACCAGTCAATAGAGGAACATCAGGAGTCAAGGCGTGACAGTCGACACAGTCAAAACTTTGAAACACAAAGAAATGCCGAGGCATTTTAAAGCTGTTCAAAATGCTGTAGGTGAAGGTACGTGCTGCTGGTGTGTCATAACCTAATGAACAGCTCAATAACACTCTATATTGCTTTACGTTTGTATACTTTATATATGCATTTCAATTCACGAGATGCATCTCATCTCATTACTACTACAAAAACGTCTACCACCTTTGTTACCTAAGCAATCTGAAATCATATAGGAATAGAAGCGTGCGTCTGGGTCACAGCAAAAACTGGAAAACGTGGGAAACTTAAGTCCTAGGGACAGGTTACAGAACTAGCGTCTGGGGAGAGGAAACAAAACCAAACCAAACCAACAGTAATTTTACCTAACACCTCTCAAACACTGATTATAATCAGGATATATATTCTATTATATATATGTGTACATACATAGTATACATGTACACTTGTATATAAACATATATATTTAGATACACCTATAAATATTATTTTATACATAATAGAATATTTTGTATCTCACAGCTGATAACCATGGTCTGTTTTGGATAAACACATGGAAGAGTACGCAGCCATCAGCACGTATTTCATGGAGGCCCCATCCCCATTTCAGGTAAGGACTCACAGATCCTAGGGTGCTTGAAGCACTCATGGATAAATATGAATACACCAACATCAGCGCATTTCATCTTTTTAAAATTAAGCTTGTTTCCTGGCTGGTCTAAAAGGAAGCAGTCTGATGAATTGTTCAAACTGAGAACCATTAAGAGCGAAGACGTGAACAGGTATTTTTAGGTGCTGTATGACTTTTTTTTTCTTTTTTGAGAAGCACTTCATCAGATATTTTTATCATCTTTAGAAATTTTAACTAGAATAATCTCAAGGTTTGTAATAATTTAGTATGTAATAATATAAAAAGTAGTCAGCATTTACTCCTACTAATATCTTATAAAAATGATAGAAGGCTTCAATACATGCAGTCATGATCTGTAAAAATTCAAGACATGATACATTAGTTGATTAAAAAAAAAAAAAAATCAGTAAGCATTGATGTTGCCCAGCAATCTATTTCCAGATGATATGCCTGTTGTGGGAGGATCTTTATGAAGAAAGTTAGACTTCAATAGCTCTATACAAAGCACCTGGTATTTTGCCACTCATCTTCATACCCGAATGACTCAACAGGTAGTCAAAGTCAGCATGCCATCCGGATACAGTCTGAACGAGCTGCTAACCCCCAAGGGTTGTAGAAGTGTTTACTCTTTTAAAGTGCCCAGTTGAGACAGATATTTGAGGTATGCTGTAAAGTCTCAACCTGACTGAACACTGCATATGCAAATAATAAAACAGAGTACAAAAATCATTTTATTACCACAACAGAGAACGGAGGTTAACTAATTATGAACTATTCCCCCCCCTTGCCCCACATGAAAGGGTACCAGAATTCTCAAAAGAAAGCATAAAACAGTTTGTGTCCCAAACAATCCATTCTTTCTGGACTTGGCTTTTATTACTTTCTTTTTTGCACAGAAAAAGTTTGTCACAAGAGAAAAATATTTACTATTTGTACATCATTTTCATAAAAATCTGTCCAAGACAACAAACGGGATGAAAGGAATTGGATTCCTTAGATTTGTTATTAAATAACTGCACAGATATGTCCAGATGCCATATACGCTACTACTAAATGTCACCATTAACAAGTAGAGCATCACCAATAATTCTTCTGCATTATTGAAGAAACAAAGTTTGAAACTTTGAAAGGCGTCAAACACCCACTTCTTTTCCATTAAATAAGTAGGTAATCTTAAACATCACTTGAAAGGCAGAATTGTTTACAGGTAATTGCGCTGAAATCTAAAATACTGCCAGATCTAACTACACATGCAGACATCCACTTGAGGTACCAAACAATTCAGAATACCTGTAGGCATAGCTAGCCCTGCATTTGGCATAGGAAGAGTGCAACAAGATGATGGTGATATTTTATTTCAGCAGTACTGATAAAGTAGAAATGAGTACTAAAATAACATGCATTGCATGTTTTAAAATTTTCACTTTTTTTTCCCCTAAAGTTTTAAAAAGAGTACTAAAGGCATGATTATATGCATGTTGAGGTATTACTTCACATGAAATATTGCTTATAATGGAATAAACTCAGCTTTTCTTTTAATACCATAGTACTCTAGAGTCCACCTGCCCACCAATATATAGGGGATTTATAGACTCAACCACCACTAGCAATAAACAGAAGCTATTCATGACATCTCCAACACACAACAGCAAAACAGACATCTCTAAACGCAAACACAACACGCACACCTGCACACTCACACAAACAGCCTATGCTTTCTCCTGTTAGACTTTTGGTTGAAGGAAAGCTTATACATAGTTAACAACAGTCATTAAAAAAGTGTTTCAATAACATTTTACAATCCCTACGACCGGATCTTGCAGCTTTTACTCATGTGAACTGCTTGGGAAAGCTGATGAAGGGTCACACGATTTGGACATTTGCAGATGACTTATTAGAAATAAGGCGGTAAGAACAAGCTTTGGTTCCTAACCTCCTACACTTCAGTAAACAGTAATGCAACCAGATCAAATACACTTGAAGAATTTTCAGTATCTGTTAAAACTTGGCCCTCTTTTTTTGATAATTTGTGTATTTTTCCCTTGCCCCACCCCCCAATGGAAACTGCATTTAAGATTTCCATTTCCTTTGGAAGAAATGAAAACAGCATTTTTTGTGATAATATGAACAGAACGAACCTCTTCTGTTCTGAAATGCCTTTACTTAGTTAGTTTGAAATACCTCCTTGCATATCTATCAACTGAGTTCAAGTGTGGTAATTCAGCAAGTGGAAAAGTGTTTTTTAAGACAAGATTAAGACAAAACTGTACACGTCAGTTTAATGTGGCTTGATTAAACTTTAATCCGTGGTGAGTGGATAGGTGAGTGCCTGAAAATATTATATTCATTTTATTCTTTCAAGGTAATTTTTGGCATTTTCTAAAACCAAGTATACCAGAAATTGGAAATGTGAAGGAGGAAATAAGCCAGCAAAATAGCAACACAATTTGCTATGTAAATTCTTATTCTTCCCATGAACAGCTGTTAGCAAGACGGCTGGCATACACTGTAGCTGCACCCACTTACTACATGAGTGTCTTTGGAGGCAGGCGTATTAAGACACAACAGAAGCTCCAGAAATCAGAGGGATAGGAATCCTTTAAAAAAAGCATCTTCACAAAAAGAAACACTAATTGAGTTTTTTGTTTGTTTAATAAAAGCTTGCAAGGCACATGTTTCAACTGAATTGCAACATCTACAGCAAAACAGATCAAAATTTGCAAAACAGTCCCCCAACCCTCTCAGGGATTTAAATCTGTGACCTGGGTTGAAAACCAAGCTAGGGTTGTGTGCACAAGTCGCATGTAATTATGCCCTACTGTTGTCCTTCTGAGGGATATCACCAAACTTACTGTTTCTTTTTTCCACAGAAGGTAGAGATTAGAACAGACAATATTTTTGCTAATCCATAACTCAATAAGAAATTCAAGCTTATCATTTTCTTCGTAAGATATGAATCTTCCAGTCACTCGATTTAAAAATGATGCCTTCTGACTGGGACAACAGCAATGTTTCTCCAAGTAAGAGGCTCCTTTTCTGTTACTTAAGGCTGCTGTGCCAATGATGCTGCTATACAATTTTCTCCAATATAAAAAGCAAGGTAAAAATCTTACATGATTCTCCTAACGCAGGATCAATTGAAGTATCAAGAATACATCTTAAAAACTATGACAAAACTAATAATAACTATGTCACAGTTCAAATAAAGTTCAACATGTTCATTCAAACATGTATAAAGGCCAATGTGCTACAACAGGTTTCCTTAGATGTACGGATGGCCTTGTTTGTGTTTTGCTTAACATATGTGCTCTACATGTAAGTATTCAAACTACATTCTCTGTAGTCACACATACATACAGTGTTGCAGTAAAACACAACAGGCAGTCCAGGATAGTTGAACATTGCATCTTGGCATGGCATTATAAGGCATGAAGCTGTAAGCTAGGCAGCTTCATCCACCCAAGTGCAATTGTAACCCTGAAATTTGCTACCTGGAATGCCTTATTGCTGTTATGAAATGGTATTCATGAACGACCAACTTCAGGAGAGCAAATGACTGACACACAGAGATGTAATTCTGACAGTAATTCAAACAAACTTAAATTGTATATGGAACCCCAAACTTACTTCCAAATATTAAATCTATAGCACGTACAGAGAAGGTTCCTGCATGCCTGCCATAGCCCAAGTTAATACACTAGCTTCTGTTTTGATATTGTAATTGAAGTCTGAAACAGTCCAGTGCAGTAAAACAAATGCACTCAAGCACAAGGAAATAAATGCAGACTGCATTTGGCCAGAGACACACATACAGGCTATCCTCAACACAATGACTGTATCCTCAGAGAGGATACTTACTTTTAACTTGTAACTCAGCTACACTGATAAATGTTTCTCTCAGTGATCACATCCAATATCTTCAAAGGATTCCTCTGACTCATAGACCTAAAAAATAGGACTGAAAGTAAAAACGAGATTACAGACATGTTGATGTTTACAACAATAAAGCTTTTCTTTTTTAAATCACTCCAGTAGTGATGGCAGATTTTAAAAAACCTCAGCACTACTGCTTAGTGTAAAGTAAACAAACGTATCTGCATAGAGCAGATAGAAATCATGCATATACACCAACATGTTGCAATTCCTAGTAATTTCAGAGTTAAAATCTCTGAATTCACATTTTATCAACACATGCAGTAGGGATAGCTTTGCAGCTTTCATTTGCAGAATGGTTCACAGATTTTTCCATTGAAGGTTCATCCCATTATGCCAGATTTTTCATTAAAGACATTTGGACTCCAAAGAATCATTTACACATGCCTGACAGACTGGTCTCTGGGCCAGGTGTTACAACAATCCATACCTGCAGGCAACTCCTGACGGATGAATAACCTCTCCCAAAACTTAAGTCCTGGCTTTCTGTCCAG
The DNA here is from genome assembly GCA_013399475.1 of Chauna torquata. Classification (NCBI taxonomy): domain Eukaryota; kingdom Metazoa; phylum Chordata; class Aves; order Anseriformes; family Anhimidae; genus Chauna; species Chauna torquata. Next base: position 18,323 of record VXAL01012030.1, read on the forward strand.
CTACATCTATGTAAGCAAAGTTACCACTACCTTTTGTTGGGTTTTCCATTCACGATACCAGGATTAGGCCCATAGTTGGAATTAAAGCATCATTCATTCTCTTGAAAGTACATCAGCTAGCAACAAAACAAACAGGATGAACAGGTAATTCGTGGGGTCATATACAGAAGACAAATATTAGAGGGAAGCAAGACTGCAGAGTACTTTCCCATATTTTCAAAGGTCCCAGTGTAGTTCCATAATCGATGTAAAAATGAACTACTATAACATTACTTATTAATGGTGATGACAGTATTTAAAATTACAGTTACGGCACTACCATAATATGACATCATAATGACATAATAAGTTGAATGACATATCACCCATCTCTCCACACACCCACACACCCACACCCACACCAGCTCATACACAGAGGGAGTGAAAGAGAAGTGCAGAAGTCTCAGTAGCAAACCTATTTGTCCTGCTACACTTGTCTAAAAACAAGTATAGCGTAGTGTTGTATACTGGCCCATTCTGATGGCTGCTAAGACACACATAGGCAAACACACACATATTTAAGCATGGAAAAATCCTGCAGACAAGTTCTTTCCGAACTGAAGATTTGAACTTGTCAGCCTCTACAGCTAGGTCTAAGTCCAAGCACTTCCACCAACACATCTCCAACAATGTAGCGATCAGTGCCTTAATCTATGGAGGTGTTGTTTAAATAAAATCTTCCTTATTTGATTTATAGAAACGCTGTACCTACACATAAGATGTATGAAAGTGTTTGATAAACATAACAATGTTTATAGTAGGAAACAGGAATAATAATAACAATAAAAAAAAACTAACCAAAGGAAAAAACAAACAAACAAACCCGAACACTTACTTGAAGACTCAGGATACCAACTGCTTTCTTGCTAAAAATAAAAGCTATATGACTTAAACGGACTCTTTAATGCAAATTTTCTGCATTTTCCAAAGTCTACCCACATCAGCTCTCTAATGCTAAAGTTAGAAATCTCAGTTAGATGAAGATTAAGATGATTTATAATGGGAAGACAAATGCAAGAACATGGAAGACTGCCACACTTTCTTGTAGAGACTGTAAAATTGACAAATTTTCCTGTTTCATTCAAGGATGGTATCTGTATCTGTTGGTCTGTAGTTCAAACAGTTCCAGTTTGGTAAAATAAAGTTTTCAATACACTGTTTGTGCCCACATGTATCTGCAAAAATAACTTCCTCGATCAAAAGGAACTTTTCCAACTGAATTCCACTCATAATCAATCCTTAAAAAGAAGCTTGCATGCTTTTTCACGACTGGAAGGATATCACAGTGTTGATTCTATACACAAAGTAGGATCTATTCCAGTATACCCGAGTAAAATAATTCACATATGGAGAATAGTTCATTTTGATTTCATGACAAAACCGTCCATATTTTGAGTAGGCATAACTGTCACCTTCCTCACAAACCGCCTGTCAGAAAAGAAGAAAATTAATTAAAATACTGAAGATAAATGGTTACAGAATGCAATTCTTACATTTTATTTATTTCTGTTCTGTACATTTCATTTATGATATAGATATTTCCACACTGTATAATTCCAATAGCTGTAAAATATATTTCCCTATAATTTGTTTAACCATCTAAAATAGCCTTTCTGAATTAATACCTTTGTTGGGATAATAGACATTAAAACCAATGTACTTTACTCATATAGTAAAGAAAAAAGGCAGTGGAAACTATACACGTCCCATTTACCCAGTACTTCAAACATGACCTGCAAGTAGCACACCATCTATGTAGGGGAAGGAAATTCACAATTACCTCTTCCAGGCCAAGTAAGTTTGACATGTTCGAAAAGACTGAAGACGTGTGTGCACATCTCCCTATAAATTCCAACCAATTGACTTGGAAGAAATTTCATGCATTTTTGCATCTACTGTCTGATACCCTTGAAGAAACCCTTTCTCTGCTTTTCCTAATGGTACAAATTTACATGGGTTTAAAAAAAAAGGTGGTAAGACAAATTCATGGAGGAAAAAAAAAAAAATCTATTGGTGGCTACCAAACACAAAGATATTTTCCTGAACTAGACAGTCCTTCAACAACAGACTGCTGGAGAACATCTGTCTTGCCCTGTATAATCATCCTAAAGCACATGCTCTCAGCCAGGGTCAGGAATATGATACTGGACTACGTAAATACATAGTCCAAGTTAGAATGCAATATCCACATTCTCTTCTTAAGCACAGCAATTTGGAAAAAACAGAATCCCAGGATGGCTGAGGCTGGCAGGGACCTCTGGAGGCCATCTGGTCCCACCCCTGCTCAAGCGGGGACACCCAGAGCAGGGTGCCCAGCACCATGTCCAGGCGGCTTCTGAAGAGCTCCAAGGAGGGAGACCCCACAGCCTCTCTGGGCAGCCTGTGCCCGTGCTCTGTCACCCGCACAGTAAAAAAGTGAAGATCCATAGACCTGTCAACAGAAGAGCAGCCTGTCATCTGTCTCACTTACTTTGGGAACAACTAAATGTTGCAATCTGAAACTATATATGCACTTGCTTCCACTACCTTGGGAAATCTTGATAACCCTTCAGTAGGACTTGGACTTTCGTTAGCATACAAACAGAATTTTGTTTCAAAACTTCCTGTGAGAACACATCAATTTTATTGATATATATTTCTGTGATATTATAGTATCTATTACAGATGCTATTAATATTTTATATGTTGTTATAAAGTTATTATAATATATAATATTAATATATTATTAAGAAATGCTTTATTCCTGTTGCCCATGTGAACGTTTTTCTACAGCTACGATTTCTAGCATCCAACCCAATGTGCACTGAACCACATGATGGAAGCATTCTGCCCAGGGAAGTGGTGGAGTCCCCAGCCCTGGAGGTATTTAAGGGATGTGCGGATAAGGCACTAAGGCACATGGTTAGTGATGGGACTCAGTAGGTCAGGTTGGTGGTTGGACTTGATGATCTTGAAGGTCTTTTCCAACCTAGATGATTCTATGATAAGTGATGTTCATCAGCAGCCAACCAATCCTTTTCTGAAAATATCGAACACTCAGTTGTCGACATTTACATGCATGAACAGGTTGTTTAGTTACAGATTTAGATTACATTCAGCATAACAGATTTTAATTGAAACTCTCATCATAAAGCTTCTTTTCCTCTTAGTCAATGCACTGTAAATAGTATAACCCTTGTCACTCTGACAATCTCAATTACACAAAAATAGTAAATTACTGTTTTTGTTTACTGACAGCATTGTGTATAGCTTTTAATGCACAAAAATAAGCTCCTTGCGCTGGATATTGTCTTTTAATCTTTTTTTCCCTCTTTGATCAAAATTATCATCGCAAGCCACAACAGCTCCGAAAAGTACCACAAAGTGTTCCTTAGGATTAACTGCTGCATAACTGGGTGTTAGTAATTAGAAGAGGAAGAAACTGATTCTGATATAGGAACAAAAGAGAAAGTATTAAAAACCTGACAGTAAAGCTGTGCTGCTGAAGTTAGGATGAGATCAGGATTATGTGTGAGAAGTGAAGCGTGCAGGAAGCACAGGGAAGAGAGAGATACATTGGTATGAGGGAAAAAAATTCTGAAATTGTGGTTAATTGTTCCAGGTAACATGCTCAGTATGGAGGGGGGACAGGAATTCACTCATGCAAAAAGAGATCTGAGAAGAAACTGAGCAATAACATATGCTCTCTCTGTGAAGTATATTGATTACAACATGGAATAACCATGGCATATATGGTTTTAGCAGTGAGGCAAAGAAAGGAAAAGGACAGGAAAAAAAAAAAAAAGAGAAAGTAGATACAACTACTTGCCAAAATGAAAGCAATTAGAGGAATGAAATGCTTGCATTACAAGTTCTTTTGAAACCTGGATTATCAAAAATAGAGCTTATAAAATACCTAATGCAGATGAACAGCTTGCATTTTTTCCAAGAATGGAATATAAAACTATATACAAGAAACATATGTATCCTCCCCATTAAAAAAAAAAAAGAAAAAAAAGAAAAAAAAGCATTCAAGCTGGGAAATAACTTGGTATAGTTAATACACAACAGGCTGCAGTGTCAAACAGGTGTTTATATTTCTTGTCTACGGGAAAAGAAATAACTAAATGAAGCTAACCCATGATTACTCAGAAGTAACTGGTGACCCCCTCACCCCTACTGGCCTGAGAATAAGTAATGAACCCCTAAATGAGTTTACAGCCACTCCTGCCTTTATAAGGTCAAAACTTCAGCTGGATTCACAGGAAGCAGCTGAACAAGTGGTAATGAGATCAATTCATAAAACCCGTGCCATTCTAAACTTTAACAGCAAGAACAGCATCGTCAGCGTTCAGAACAGACAGCATGGCAATGTCTGCAGTAGCATTCATGTACATCTTTACAGCTCAACAGTTTAGTCAACTAATCTTTCTACCAGCTACGGCTCCAACTATCTACTGGGGTGCTAACCTATCTACAGGACTGGACCGAACAGACTTGTAGCCTGATCAGTACCAAACAGGCTGTACTGAATTGAATAGCAGGCTGGTCCTCATCCCAGCATGCTCCCTGGCAGAGCTGTAGAATAACTGAGTTTATCCATTTTAAAATCTCATCTTTAAAACAAGTAAGGAATGCCCTCTGAGGCAGGGATGTACTGCTTTTGTAATAACCTCTTCGGTGTTACAGTCAAATATCTATATATAGTTAAACAGTATTTAATGATTGGTAGAAAAGTAGCATTGCTAGATACTAATGTATTAGGAGGGATTAGGACAGGTAAAGAACAATATGGGGTAAGATCACAAGTATACAAGAAACAGACAAGCCAAAACTTAATTGCTCACTTCTAAAATTTATGAGTCTCTGTCTACACATTGATTACAATTAGAAAAATAGGAACAGCATTACAAGAATGTTTCTTTTTAAATTAATTATTTATGCATTCAAACACACTTTTTTCTTGCTGCTACTTACATGACCATTAGCGATATCCAACAGATCTTTAACTCTACATCCTCTTACAGGTCCCACCTCATTGCAAATTGAATCTTCAATAATCAGAAAATTGGCTTTGTAAGATGTGAGTATCTTATAAATATCATCTGCTGACCTCTTTGAATATATCTGATAAATCTATAAATTAGGAACACATTTTAATGCAAGGTAAAAATCAGTGGAAAATTAAATACTTTGGGGGTGGTGGTGACATGTGACTTACTTGTAATAACAAATTATATGTACACACCAACCTATAAAATGTCTATTTTTGAAATCTTCAAAGTAGGTGAGGTAATGGGGAGTTGAATGGGAAGTATTCGTCTCTGTTGGTGGCAAGTTCTTATCTTACATGCTTCAAGTGGCCTGAAAAGTCTTCAGAAAGAATATTTGTTTCTGACCAGACTGGAGCACCGATAATCTACTTAATATTCCCCTCCTCATATGCTGGAGTCCTATGTCCTCCTTCCTTCTAATATATTTGACTTCTTTCCCCATTACATTTGGGTTAAGAGGAAGGTAGTTCCTGTGAGATGTTTTTCAAGTCAAGTATCTTGCTAGAGATTTCCTTTTCCCTACTGTAATCCTGCAGTGTTCAAACACAGAGTGAGAACTAAGGTAGAACAGCAATTTTGATTTCTCTCCTTGTCAGTCACTGGGCAAGTCCATTCTATTTTGTGACTTTCTGCCTAACAAAATATGCAGAATAAAAATTGCTCAAAATCATACAGAAATGACAGCCTGCCTAAAACTCAATATTGCCACACTGCTCAGTGAGGTATCTTGTTCATGGGCTTATTGATTATATATTGGTGTTATCTTGCTTCACAAGATTTCACGCTCTTTTGTCACCTTAGACTGTAAACACTTTGGAGAAAAGACAGTATTTGGAATGCCACTTGTGTGCAGCAGGAGTTGCACCAAACAAATAATTTGCATTGCCAGGTGGCCTGGGAAACATGGAAGAGCAATGCAAACGTATATGCCATGAGGAACGTTACAAGGTCATCTTCTTCGGAATATTAACATTTACAGTACTCCCACACATCTCAATCAGGCACTTCAGTCTTACATGATGGAACAGTCTATAAATCACTGATCATACACACACATTTATGGAATTGGATACTCACATTTTCATTTCTTTTTAGAAGATCATCATCATTATATAAAGGCAAGCTTGACACCATCCATCCAGTACAGAGCTTAATCACACCCATTAATTGTGGGCTGCCTGCAAATACAGCAGCCACAGGAGCCTGCCTTCTGCAGAAGCAACATCAACATACATGTTTGAGTGCAGGATGCATTTCTCAAAACAACGCTTTTAATTTTAAACATTGTGTGAATCTTTAAAGGTACTACAGCAAGAATTTGAGCGCATGAAGGTATTGTTGGGATTCTAATTATAATTGGCATTAACGCCCTGGTGGCACTGGTTTCCCTGCCAGGAAAAGCACAGGCTTGCAGCAATATGGAGTTTGCAAGGAAGGCCTCCTCTTGGGGCAAGGGCTGATGGCCATTCTTCCCTCTTTGTAACCCATGAAGCACCACTCAGAATGGTCCTGGAATGGATCAAACCATTGCTTTTCTGAATGGTTGCTGTCTCACAACAAAACAAGCTTGGGGGGCGGGTAGATAGAGGGAGAAACAACATGATGTTATCTTGGAAGTCACAGGCTTGTGATTATGTTCATTTGATCTGTAGGACAATGCATTTCATCACTTATGAGTAAATACTGTCATGATACAGTATAACATCTACAGTAATTATGTTTCTGGATTTTGATTTCATCTTTTGATTATTCATAGTGCTGTATTACTGAAAGAAAACAGCCACTGTCACACACTATTACAGATCTCAGGCAACTTTTCCTGCAGAGAAAATTGAAGTAAATTCATTTTATCAGAGAGAAAGTCGTAAGAAAATATACTATAATAATGACATTCAATTAAAATTCCAATATGGATATCTAAGCATATCCTTAAAAAAAATCCTTTTCATTAAAAATATGAACAGCTGCTACAAATAAGGGCAGTCAAATTGCTCTTAGCTGAGTGAATCTCAATGCAATTCACCATGAATAATTATGTACTTGAAATGTAATATATGCAGACTAATGTAAAAGCCATTAGGTACTTGGCATTATTCCACTTGCTGCCTTGAAGAGCTACAGCAGTGACAAACAACACACACTACTATTAACAGAAAGAAGAAATTGGCTGGAACACCATAATTACCAGCCTTGTCTTTCCTGAAGATGAACAAGTTGACATTAAAGACTCCATAAATATGGAAAATAATATTCTTTAAAAATACCGTTAAAGGTAAGTAAGTTATCTGAACATGGGACCTAATTTTCATAGAAGTGCAGTTCCTAATGACATAGTTCAAAATTAAATTGAATCAGGCCAGAATCAAGTTCTGAAACTTTTGGTGAGGATAAAAATACATCTGTGAAAATAACCTGACACTCAGCATTTGCTATGCCTGGCCTAGCCAGCCAGATAAGAACCTTTGAAGCCTTCTGCTCAAAGGGGAACCACACGTTACACTCCATGTTTCTTGACTGAAGTCTCTAAACACGTTCACACATTTCATTTTACTGGCTCCTGCACATATAAATTTCATTGTTTCTATGCCCTGTGACATTACAGTCAATATGACTCCTCTAATCTACTGAAAGGTCAGCATGTGAAGAACCAAGTACTAGGATGCGTACCTTTATTTGGAAGTCAGTTCTAGGAATGTTATCAAACATGAGTTGATTGCATGTTTCAGGATCTTCTCCTCTTGTAATCAATGATAAATTCCTGTTACTTTCCATGGGAGTAACACCAAACTTAAAATACTCATTTCTTCTCCCATCTACCCCTACATCACGTAATGACTTGGCAAGGGAAAGCTCAGATTAATAGAGGTAGCTCCACAAAATGCTGAGATAAAAATACCCTGACATAAAGAATTAAAATAGAAATGTAGAACTTCATACTTACTTTATCCATGTCATGAGTTCTACTGTATCAGGATCATAAAATTCTTGTAGTTCTGAAAGCTCTGTCATTATCCTAGGGAAAAACTGACGGAAACATACTTGGTTACTTACAGTTAAAAACAAAATAGCAGAATAAAAATTCTATGGACCATCGCATTATGTTATGGCCTTAAATAACACAACAGAAATGAGTTTCAACTGAGTTTTCTCTAAGCAGTATTTTTGTTTAAATATTTTGGGAAACACACTGTTTGTACTTGCCTGAGAGCAGTAGACCTCCAAAATAAATATACGTTAAACCTAAGTTCTCATCTCTAATCATCTTAATACTTATAACTAAAAACAAACAAACAAACAAGCAAAACTATGTGGTAACAGCATTCATAAACTTTAACTGGTCTTAAATGCATCAAAACCATAGTTCAGGCTTTTATATGAAAATACATATAAATAAGGGCACTAAACCAAGAAGTTGACAAATCTTCTCTCACGGTAAACCTGCTTAAGCAGGGAGGTGGAACTATTGTAACTTGATGAAAAGCTGCTGTGCAAGCAGGAAAGAAGAAAACAAATTTTCTAGAAGAATATTATGTGGGTAATGTGCCCTGGACATCCCTCTGACTTTTTCTTCAATTACTTCAGTGAAGGAAAACGCACTACATTGTATGAAGTTGGACATCTGAGTTTACGCTCTTGAAAAAGATTTTGGGAAAAGGAAGGATTCTTGGAACCTACACAGAATGTCAACTCCTTGTGACCAGCCTAGATTGCAAGCCTGTGCCATGGCCTCCCTATCCTCTCAGGTTTGGAAGGTGAAGGAACAACAGGTCCTTATTAAGACAAGAGATTCTGTCAGTCTTTGAGCTATTTTGAGTGTTTATCTGGAGAACGCATGTCCAGAAGCTTGCCAGCCTTGAGGGGCTGGAGCATGTATATGCTGTTGTAAATGCTAAATGAAAGCTATTAGTTGCCAGCTCTGAAAAAGATAAAGTTGAGGTTACAACTATGCCAGACTAAAGGGACAACTTACTTTGGGACAACCATAGAACACAGCTGGAAATGGGAGCCTGCTTTTAGATGAAGAGTTTCCACCCCCATTACCTGGACAAATGATTGCAGTCTGCAACCAGACACAAGAGGGTAGCACACAAACAGCTGCCATATGTTAATATCAGGGCTGAAAAGTTGTAGCATCACAAGAACAGTTACACATATACCGAACTGTCCTAGGAACAGAAGATGGACAGAAAGAGGAACCGCCACAGCCATCCCAAGGAGAACCAGCTTCATGTATCAATCAGAGCCCTTAGAAAAATCTAGTTGGATGAGGCATAGTACGCCTGAGTGAGTCAGAAGGCAGCCAAGCAGAAAGATGCTGAGCTGTACACTCATCCCTTTATAGCCAAAGTAAGAGATTAAGAGCCTCAAGGCATTTGCACTGTCCTGTTCCTATTAATCAGACTTTCCAGGCTCGGGGGTGAGTTATGAACCTGGAGAGCAAGCTGTTCACCACAGCATAAAAGCAAAAGCTGGATTTGCAAGGGATGAAGCCCTCTAGAGTCCAAACCTCTGCACTGCTTTAACTATAAAAATAATCTGTAAAAGAATTCTTTGGTCAACTAAACTACTTTTCTCTATTGTAACTGACTGCATAGCTTTTTTAAGCAACTGTAGCTTTTTTTCAAGAGAATTATCTGTTACTCTGGCAGAAGTGTGCAAAGAGTCAGATCACACTGCAAGCAAAATTTCTATTTTCTATAAGACAGGCGTTATAAAATCCATTAAAATACTGTTAGTAAATCCGTTAAAATACTGTTAGTCAAGACTGACTTTTATATTTGAATGCTTTGTAAAAAAAACACTTAAATTCTTATAAAACTTCAAACTAACTCTTTTGAAGCTATGTCAGTATAACAGAGAGCTACATTCTCTGGGATATTTTCCGTATTTTTTGCACTTGAAGAAGTTAAAAAAAAAAAAAAAAAATTCCAAATATTCTTCTCCCTGGCCACCAGTCTGCCTTGCAATGTGACTTGCAGTAAAGAACCAAGTATTTATTTTAAACAAGGAGACATCTGCAGCTTTTTCTCCCTGTATTGTAGTATATACATTATCTCTACACAGCACTCCGCACTAAGTATTTAACTCTGGAATACTGAAAAGCGCATGGTCTCTAAGTGTTTATTTGGCAATATTTTGTTTGTTGTGTCAGTTCATATATTCAAAGTCTAATAGCTGAATACAATAATGTCTTCATTTAAATTCAAATACTTCTTAATTATAGTAAGTGATTGTTAACAAATTGAATTGTCGAATACCTCATACTGAAAAATTTTAATAGTTTTGTTTAAAAAAAAAAAAAAAAGCCAGCAGATTTTCAGTGGCTGCCAGCTTTTATTTCACCATAGCATTATATTTGTTCAGTGTTTTGACTCAAATTGCGCCTAAAGACAAAACAACGTACAGAAAGGTACTTTTCTTACCTCTTTCCACAAGCTGAATCCGATTATTGTGGGAACTGCCATACTCAGAATGAGAGCCTAGAAAATAGATGTTAGAAGAAACAGATTATGGACTGTTCTCCATTCTCCAGCCTAGACTATCTGCTGATTCTGTTCATATAGTAGTCGGCTACATTTATGTCTGAAACCCTCGTGACTGCAGGCAAATCTTTCCAGTTTTCTGCTGGACAAAAAACTCTGCAAACAAGAGCTTGCCTAATTTAGCATTGAAGAATGTTTTTGACCCATGTTAAGTTTATCACCAATACTAGGGATGGTTAATTACTGTTCATATAACAATGATGCAAAACAATGATGCAATGTGCACACGAAGTAGGGAGCAGAAGAAAAGTAAAAAAAAACTCTCACATACAAATACAATGAGATAATTTGAGAAAGGAAAAAAAGTATTTCAAACTCTGATCTTACTGATGCTTTCATTCAGATTTACAATAGTGATATGCAAAAACCAGAAAGCCATTCTTCAGCACACCATCACTCTAGCTCATATCCTGTCCACTTTGCAAAAGGAGAAAACAGCTCACGTGGTACAGGAAACGTTTGGTAAGGAGCGCACACAAGGTATTCTCTTGATGATAAGCTGTTAACACACCTACTGTACGAAAAAGTAAGTCTATATAGCAGAAAGCGTGTGGTATATAAAGGAGTATGTTTTATATGTGAATACATCGTTACTCCTTGACTGGAAGGACACTGTTGATGTTTATGATGTAACAGTAAATGGTATTTTCACAAGTGCCATACTTGAATCTCTCCTATTCTCATTTTATTAATAAAACAAATGCCAAAAGCTGCCCAAAGCAACTCTGGGCACATTATGAATAAAGCTAGGGTTAGAAGTGTGGGAGTTGTTTGCACTACAGCACAAGCTCATCTTCAATTACAGCACTTCTCTGAAATGGTCACTCAAGAACAAATCTTACACAAAGTAACTCCAGCTACCACTTCTTATGAAGCTCTTTTACTCTCAGCAATTAATTACACCTAACTACCACATTTTAGCCTCTTTTCCTAGCAAAAGAAGGCTTATGTTGATGCTTGCCTGTATGCCTGTACTTTTTCTCCCGCACTTTTCCTAAGCAGCATTTGACCTTCTTGGCCAACCTCAACTAAATATGTCAAAGGGCTTACGGTCTCAAAGATTTGTTAAAAGAAATTAAACAGATGTGTGAAAGAGAGAGATGAAGACAGCTCTGCTCTCCCGAGGAAAAGGCTCTAGTGTGAACACAACTTTATCACCAGGTACCAGACAACATGTGAAAACGTGCTATTAGGAAAGAAAGACAAAGGAAAAAGCAGATATGTGAGATTCACTGCTCACAGAACTACATGTTCTTTTAGTGGGGGGGTTCTTTAGGTTTTAAGTAATTGTTCTTTGAAAAGTGATATGCCTGTTAGCTGCAATTCCCAAGACATTGGTGACAGCAACTCACCAGTAGTATCGGGTGCACAGCTTTCAGTCGAAGCCACTTGAAGAGTGTCATCCAAAGCTCGGGAGAGCACACACCAAATGCAGCAAGCATGCAAACATACGGAGTCCACAGATACTTCATTCTGAAAAATATTGCAAGAACTTAGTTGGGACTCTGCACATGCCACTGTATTCAGACTATTTATAAAAACATTCAGATTTTTTTTGTGTGTCAGACAGTCTTGATGTGCAAGCAATCTGAGATCAAACTTGATGGCACTGAAGGGTAAACCAAGGAAATTTCTAGCAGAAGAGCAGGCACCTGATTATCTGCTGCAAGATGTAGGAGCAAGATCCCAGGTCAAAGATGACAAAATCCTTCACAGAGTTCAGGGGAGGATGAAAGAAAAACATACAGACTAGTAAAGTCACTTGGCTGTTGCAGCTTTCCAGCCAAACAAGGATAAAAAGTAGCTATTCAGCAAAGCTGTACAGACACTGTACTATAAGGGAGTTCCTGAAGAAAGGAAAGGAAAATATTTAATAAACAATCTACTATTTGCTGGTATTGTCTGCCTCGAGGATAGACAAGTCAATACAACTACTTGGCAATACAACAGTCTGCTCACTTTAATAATCTGTGAATATTCAAATATTAGGATGATGAGTATGACACAAACATGTTTGCCACCTTCAAGCTGGTTTAGCTGAGAGCCAAGACTGGAACAATAAGGTTTTCCAAACGCTAGGTCCTGAAGCTTTAAGGACTAATAAAACAGTTTTGAAAACTCTTTTGCTACTGCTTTAACATGTCAGGCAAAGGTATACCTCATGCTAGCCTAGATACAAGAAGATGGGTAAGAAAACTTCCATATCTTACTATTTGAGAATATTCACTCTTCATCAAAACACTACACAAGATCTCACTAGAACACAATATTCAAAGAATTACAGAGCAGTTCTACACCTAAATACCACAAGGAAAGTGATTCACATTTACTCTAATTAATTTCTCAGATTTTGGCTGCATTAAAGCTTGGAAAACACATTAAAGAGACCAAGCACTATTCATCATACTCCTCTATCCAATTTAGAGTCAAAATTCTCTTTGCTATCTACCCTATTAACTAGTACCACTATATGCCAAAAATATTTCTGAAAAGATTTTTGAATTGTAGACACATTTCAAAGGGGTAAATAGCGTATCACGTCCAGTTAGGAATTCTCTGTTGCTTTTCAAAAGAGATACATCAAAACAAGACTTACCCTTCCAAACACATCGCTAGAGAACCAAGTAAAATTGTGTGAATTACATGATAAACTATTTCTGGCCTCTCTCCAATTCGACCATCCTCAAGTTTAACTGTCTCTTTCAGTGGTTCACCACTGCAGTTGGAGAAAATGAGACATCACTTAATTCAGACATTATCTCAGGCAAAGATGCCAATACAAATATTTTTATGACTGTTAAGTCAGCAGTATGCTGAGATCACTCTGTGTCATATCATACTCTATTGTTGCATTGCTTATTTGTTTTTCATTCTTTGTCAATGATCTATCAGTACCTGCTGTCCTTTGTTTTACACTGTAACCTCTCTGGAGCAATGGCTGTGAATTAATACAACAGGATCACCGCCTATGACCGTCAAGCCTATTTTAAGGTACTTCAGCAACAAGAGACAGTCTAATTCAAGAGCACGCATACTCCACAAACATTTAGATGAAGCATGCTGTACATGTATTCTACGTTTCTCCATATCATTAACTTGGTGAAGAATTACGGAATCTGTATGACTACATACACCATTTTATCACAAAGTAAGATTACAGAAACAGTTTTTAGTCACAGTATTATAAATTCCAATAAGATATTATAAATAAAAATCACAAACAAAATCTTCCAACAAATGTTTTTCTACAGACAAGATAGTGAGGCACAAGAAAGACATTTTATTCTACCATTAAGTGATTTCAGTTACAAAGTTGTAGTAAGCTCCCTCACGACAAAGTGCAAGAAAAATATTTGAGATTATTATCTGTTTCAAAATAAAAAGCTTTTATTTTGAGAAGGTTTATTTTAAGTTTTTCTTAAAAACCTGTTGGATATATTGAAGTTTCTGCTCGTCACGAAGTAGTAAATAGCTACTACAGCCACTAGCAAAAAATCAGAAGTTTGTGTTATTGTTTTGAATATATTATCTCACATCCAACCTGACATACATTTTCATTTATAGCAGTATAATCTTTATCTATTGAAAGTCTTAGTCCTTGAAAAAAATCTACTGATTTTTGCTGCAAACAAGTGAGAAATTTGCCCTAATGCCATTTATCTTCTACCAGGGAGATGTAATTTCTTTGCCATTCAGTTTACAAGATAAGTTATGCTAGGATCTACAGTCTTGCCGTTCTGAGCCTGTACACAGACAGTTCCACTACCCCTTCTCTCAAGGGAACAGTGAATCACTGTGAAACTAAAAATAATTGAGTCCGTTTTACTTCAGCTCCATTCTGAGCAGCAAAGACTGATGAACCTTATCACAGTAAACAAGAGATTTAAACAACAAAACAAAGCAAAAAAACCAGGAAAGCATTGGAAATCTGAAATCCTCTCAACTCTACCCATCTCATTCTTTGCAATATGTAAATGTGGAAAAAACAAAACAAAAACAAAAAACAGAGAAACAAATTCTCTAGCAACAATCCAGGGACTTTTTTTGTTGGAAGGGGAAAACAGACAAAACATCTTTCTTTCTCACAGTGCTAAGAGACATAAACATATCATAAAACCATTAGCTAGATCTCTGCAGGAATTGCACCTTTGGAAACAAAACAAAACAAATAAAACCAGAGGCAATTCCCTGTCCTGACTGGAGGGATGCTCAAGAAGCTCCTCACTAAAGGACCTTCTGCAGAAGCCTTAGGGGGGCCTTTCCACTGCTGCCCATGCCCTTGCAAGCTCAATGGTGCAACTAACTCTGGCTGAGGCCCCAGCCAGTCACATGGTTGACCACACACTTATAAATCCATGAACTTCTTATTTTTAACTTCTTATTTTCCAGTATAATTAAGTTACTTACCAAATTCTCCTAAAAATGACCTGAGTTACAGAAAAAAGGCAAATAATTAATACTAAAATATAGAAAGGCAACAGTGATGACTGTGTTAGCCGCAAAAAAAAGTCTTGGGAGGGTGCCTGAAGAGATTCTTGACAAAGGAGCCAATTCATTGTAAAATTCCTAGTAAGGCAAAAACATTCCATTAAAAAACAATAACAATACCACATAGATTAGGAAAAAAAAGTACACAACTAAGCACATTTTAGTCTATTCATGTCATAGGAAACTATTTGAAATTCGTCTTCAAAAAGTGATATTTTATAATTTGAAACTGCTTTACAAGTACCCTTTACAGTAACTATCAAAAGCTTATCTTCCAAAAAAAAGTCTGTGATCTGAAGAGGCTAGACTACAGCTCTTCTATGTCACAAAAACCCAGTCTCCTGTATAACTTCATTATGAGGACCACAAAGCACTTTATTGTCACAGTGGATTAAGATTTTAGAGATATTGATGCAAGAAGGTATGCTTGTCCTCATTCCAAAAGGAAAGTGGTCATCTGAGATCACACATAAGCCTGAGGCATTGCCAAGAATGGAATCCTTAATGCTGAAATTCTAATTCTGTAGCTGAACCCACTTGATCATTCTTCTTTCTCAATTAATGAGCAGAAAGATTATATACTCTGCCAAGAAGCGCTATTAATGCGTATTCTCAACTGGAATTGGTGTGGCACATGATGCAGCGAATGCATTCTTGTCTTTATTTTCTTTTGTTTTCCTCCCCCTTTTCTTTTACCCCCAACTGAAGACTAGAGAACTGAACCACTTGCAATTAGAAAGAACTAGTTTTAGGATTAACAAGTGAGCACGTCCAAACTAGCCTTAAAAGACAGATCTTGAAGTTCTTGTGCTGCAAACCGTAATTCCAACATTTAGTTACACAATTTTCCAGTGTTAGTTGCACCAGTTTGTTTCAATCACCAACTTCAATGCAGGGTTGCACAGCCTGGAAAGTAACAGGCAGCAAGTCCCCGGGGAAAAAAAAACCACATCCATAATACCTGGTAGCTGAATAAACCAAAATCCTGACCAGAAGCAGTCTTGTCTTCTCTTGCAAAACACTTAAGAATGTGCATGTATGTGTATTAAACAGTGCATGTTAGTCAAACTCATAATATCTTGTCTTCCAAAAACTCCCCAACGATTTCAGTTGTGTGGTGTCATTTTCCAAATCTTCTCCTGAAAGGCTGTGAAGTAGTTTTGTAAGAGACAGATGCAGTTCACAGGAGAGAGTACCAACTCCTGCACAGAATTGCAAATGCTGGCTTGGGTCCAGGAGGTGTCTCTGGTCCTTACCAATACTCCATTTGAAGTTTTCCAGAAAATCTGTAGCCATGTTGTTGTCTTCTTGCAGACCAACATTCAACTCTTTTACAGATGCAAACAGTTTTTCTTAGAATCATAACAATTTTCTCTTTTAAGTTGTCCCTTGTCTTAATTTCTTCTAAAACATACAGGATTTTTTGGGGAGTTATTCTTACAAAACTAAAAAACAAACAACTGTGTTTTGAGGTAGTACTGATAGTTCATGACTCCCTTCTGAGCCCTGTTTTCCAGGCTATGAGAAGTCAGGACCACTACCTTTACCCTATAATTTTTGCTTTCAAGTATTATTAGAAACACTAGACAGGGTACAGAAAGTTTTTTGCTTTTCAACATCAAAGAAAGCAAAAATCTACGTGATGCTTTCACCCCAAGGGATGAAAAATATTTAGGTGTCTCAGAAACACCCAAATCCTAAGTAAATTCTGTATATGCATCTTTTAAAATTCATTTCTAAAACCAAGTGACAAATAGAAAGCTTCCCTAACTCCTCTATAAAATTCACACAAGCCACTGAAATTTTGTACTTCTCAGAGCAGTTTCAGAAGCCTGGATATCTCAGAAGGTGTAAAAAACAAAAAATTAAAACTTACTTAGTTGTGTTTAAGCCAAGTTTTACTTCAAGAAACTTCAGCAAATGCTCATTTTCTTTATGAGGAACAAACATCTGAAAATTGATTTAGCAAAGAAAAATCTTATCAAGTGCTGGAAGCAGCTTTCACATAGTTACTTCATTCAGATTACAAAATGGCAGGGAATAATCAGTTATTCAAGATTTAGTTAGAACTAATAAATTGTATTAAGTGTGCCAATTAAGGTATCAATATAGTATTGCAAATGTTGACTTAAATAAATCTATTCTTAGGGTTTTCCAAACAATATCATACCCTGCATTTCATTCATGTACCCCAATGGGAGGGCAAGTGAAAAGCTGTCAACAAGTTGCCAGAAGGCTACTGAGTGGTATGAAAAGGATCATGAAAAATGGACATGGACTTACCCCCAAGCAAGCCAAAGAACATTGCGTTTAGCTCCACTAAACAATAGGACTGCAGCCTAGCAAAAGTTATGAGCATTTGTAATCTTCACATAAATTGTCCGAGCAGTCAAAAGTTCTGTGTACTATGTAATTTAAGTTATATCTTTCAAGGTTAGGTTTTATTTTCCTGGAGATACAGCAAGGCTAGCTAAGCTGAATGGCACTAGAAAACAACCACGTTTGAGCATTCTCTCCAACTTTTTTTTAGCCTTCACTAGGTTCTTTATTTTTTAAGTTGACATTGTTAATTCATACAACCAGGGTGAGTTTGAGACATAAAGGAAAAGCACAGATTATGTAAAAGGCTAGGGCCAGTAAGAGGGAGTTAGTAACCAAAATGCAAGACCAGGTTAAAATCCCATTGAAAATTAACATCTATCCTAAAACTACTAGCTCTTTTCCATGCACAATAATACTGTTTTAATATTCAACCCAATTGGTAGAGACCATCCAAGTTGTAACAAAAAACACACTTATGAAATAGCTAGTGTGCGATTTAAAGAATATTTCTATACTATGCTTTAATCTGAACCCAAAAGACGAAAAAATTCCAACAAAAAAAGCTGCTTGAGTTGTTAAATATTTTTAAATAAATAGATACAGTATTACTCAATCTTTAGTATTTCAATTTGCTATAAATTAAGCTATGAATCCTCAGATCAATACGATAAGCAACACTTCAAAACACTTTTCCAAGATAACTGTAGCTTTTCATTTAGATTATAACAATTAAAATCACTTTTCACAGACAAATCTTACCTTTAGTAAGAAGTTTAGTGTTACTGTTACTGTAAGCACCAAATAAACGTACATAATTTTCAGCAATCTTGACATACATGTACCTTTCTTCATATTCATCTGCAAAAATATTTTAAGAATGTAGTATCATTTGGAGTTTGGCTGAAATAATAAAAAGTACATTCGGAGTTAGAGGAGAGTCTAGTTACCTGAAGGCATTTAGAGAGCATTAAAGCTGCTACAAGACTTAGTAACGGTGACACTAGTAAGGCTGAATTTTCAAACTGCAACAGGTACCCCAAGAAGAGAGAAAACATGTAGATTTTGTATACTTCATGCACCTGTTGAAGAAACAAAATAAAATTACAGTGGATATATATTTTGCTTTCTAGAGCAGTAGATAGCTCATTTCCCTGTTAATCAGGGGATTAATGGATAAATCTCTATCCTCCAGCTCAGGAATCTAACAGGGTACCATTTGGCTGTGAAAAGTATTTCACATCAAAACGACCGTGGCCAGCCTCAGTAACTAGTGCACAATGACCTCACAGGAAATCTGTAAAAATGCCAAAAGTAGCGGTATTTTGCAAGGTCTCTTTATTCTGAGGCACCTTACTGTGATACAGTGCTGCATGAAGCAGTAACCACAACACAACAGTATGAAAACACACAATTTGTCTGAAGGAGCTGACTACTGTAAACATGCGCTTTACCTGTCCCCACAATAACTTGTTCATTTAACCTATCTCAGGAAAACACATACTGTTACTGATACTCACTTTCTGTTATTTTCTAATTGATAAGCAGATCTTATAAATCCTTACAGCTGATTCTTTAGACTTTCAGCATAACACCAACCTTTTCCCTTATGTTTTAAAGGCCGTGTTTAGGACTAAAACAGATGGAACATTTCCTTCTGCTAAGGAACAGAAAAAAGCAACTGAAAGAAGAGGTGACCAACTACTACTGTACGCAGTTTGAAACTGAAGTTACATCTAAGGAAACTAGCACGCATACAAGTTTGAGGTAGGAACCACGGGAACAGGCTGAGTAAAAACGTCTTATTGTTACAATATTTCTAAGAACCATTTTGCAGAATAAATTAAAATACTTTCTCATACTGAAAAACCAGGTGGCCTATAGCATTTGCATTATTTGCTGACTAAACCATTATAGGGTGGGCCATCCAGGGTGAAAAAGAGCCCCATAATTGCATGGAGCCAAGAGAGCACTGCAAGAGAGCAAGATAGCAAGTTTAAAGCCATTTTGTTCTTCCAATGGACAGGACATGTACTTCAGCCGGACCCAGGCTGCTAGACCCTCAAGTCATCACTCAGTCTACGCCCATTGGCGCTCCTGAGCAATATGTACGGCAGGCTCCTCTGAGACTGTATTTAAGTCCCAAACTATCTTTAGGCTGAAGAGTTCTAATACCTTCTCTGTCTGTGCTAGGGCAAAGCTGTCAAGCAGAAAAAGAGACACAGCCTGGACAAACAGGAGATAATGACTGTACTCCCACATCATCATGAAGGTATATGTTGAAGCACTCACCAAAAGGTAACAAAACTTCTAGAGAAAAAAAGAACAACAAAAAAGCATTAATTTGATACCTATGCATCTCTGTCACCGAGTAACTGAGAGGTCATTAAAATAGAAATTACAGAAATTCACTACTTTAGGAATTAACTAAAATACTGAATTCAGACATATCTAACACCTTCTCAGATGGAAAAAAGTCATTACTGAAACATTCAAAAACATTGAAAGCCAATCAGAAGAAACACCTTTGACAGAGAAACACAGACACTGGGAGAGGAAGTTACCACCATCTTCTCCAAGCAACAGGAAAAGCAACGAAATAGCTTACATATTGAGAAACATTCAGCGTTTGTTTATCTTAAAAAGACAGCACACAGCTAATTACCACACTGTTCTCTCTAAACCCTCACGGGGGCATAACAGGGCAGGGCACGATTCACTTAGCAAAAACCACACATGCCTAGATGAAATCCAAGTGGCTGTTTTGAAAAGAACAACCAAAACGTCTACTGTTTTCTGCCTAGTAGGGCAATAGCGACAAAGAAGTAACTACTCTAGAGCACAGTTCTACCACCAACTCTTTATTAAGAAATTAATTTTGTTTTACCTCTGCAGAACAATTTAGGTTTTTTTTTAAATAGCCTGTGAGAGCTGCTACTTGACATGCAAAATATGGCAAAGCCCAATTTTCCCTTGATGGTATGGAGTAATCAATTCTTGTTGTATCTGTCCTAGAATAAAGTACAGACAAACAAAATTATTAAAGATTTATGGAACAAAAATATCGAGGAAAGCCTAAATGTCACTTCTAGTTATCAGTGCGGCCTTGCAAGCAAGCTATTCCTGTATTAGGTTTAAAATAACGCTGACACAATTTTGCTGCTGATACAGGTCACAAACTTAACATCAGCACTGAAGGTCCAATTTTTACTCACTTATTCAGCACAACTCCTTATTAGGTGGCATTTATAGGACTGAAGCCAAGAAGTACCTGCCTCCAGCCTTTTCTGACCCACACCACCACTGTGTGAGACTGCCATATTGCACACCGCTTCTTCTGCCAACCTGCATGGTGACAACAGAGTCTTCTCTGGCTGCGAGCAGTGCAAAATGGCCTTATGTCCCTAGGCTGGGGACCACTGCTGTAACAGCAGCTTTTCGTGTTATGATGAATATTAGCTGAGAGAAAAGAGCCCTTTCAGTTCTTATACAATAGGTTTTAAAAAAGTGGCTTAGGCAATCGAGCACAACATACTTAGAATCCAAAGCAGTGCAGCACCGGCAGACACTTTGTCTACAGGAAAAATTCTGCCCACCAAAACAAGAGATTAAAGACGGATGGGAAGCATGGGACAGAACAGCAGCAGGATCTTCTCATGGAATGACTTGACCCTATCTGCACAATTAGAGCTGTAGGAGAAAGTTTTAAAAAGCGCTAAGGTGACTTAGAAGCACAAGTCACGCTTTCAAATGCGATCAAAGGCATCAGTTTCAGAGGTACATTGTCTTCTTTGTGTCTACAATGCTTTTAAAAAGGATCCTCAAGCTCCTTTATCATTTAGATACTTGGAAGTGTCACCTTTCATTTTTACCTCTGAAGCACCTCACAGAGGCATATGTGGAGCTTTTTTTTAGCTACTGGACCTTTCAATTTGTTAACTGTGTTCAATCTCCTTTGCTGTTGAAAAAAAAAACAGATTTATTCACCATTTTTCCTACTTTCTACTGCTCACATCAGCTTGATGAACAGTATTTTTAGCTATTAATCACAGATTCAGTCATGATTACTTCACACTCCTAAAAGATGCTTCCCAACAGTTTAACTTTAAGAGCAGATCTCTAACACTTTGCTCTTCGGTTGCCTTTTTTTTTTTTAAAAAAAAAAAGGGCCTCAACATTTTTTAGAACTAATAAGCGCTCTCAAGTTCACAGAAAGCCTCGGAGCTATTTGGTGACAAACCAGGAACCAAAACACAAGTTCTCATTGCCCAGATGAGGTTCCCTATTATTGTGGTGTTTTATAAAAGGAAGAGACATTTTCATGCAAGTGAAACATTATAAAATGAAAAAATCTTGAGGTCAGAATCATCTAAGAAGATTGCACATTGCACAAAAAAATTCTACAAAAAGCAGATTAAAAAAATAATAATAATCGAAGACCCTTTACAGAAAAAAAACGCACTTGGTCATTTCCTTCTAAGCAACAGAACAATGGTCACAATGTTTAGAGCTGGCCACAGACAATAATTCTGTTTTCAGCAACTTCAGAAATTTGTTTTCATTCTTCATCAGAACAAAACCAAAACCTTCTGATGAATGTTTCTGCAAAATGGAATTGTGTGAAAATACTCATGTATTCACACATGTCCATAAACTCAGGCCAACTGACAGCGTGGCTGGTTTGGACGACAAGAGGTCCTTCCACTAATAAAAGCATCATCAGAATCAGTGCATCTGGGAAACGTTTTGTATTCAGCATAAGAGCTTGCTCTCACAATGAGAACACAAAGTTTAATAGAAAGCATTTTAATCCACTCTAATATTTTTAAATGCCTTATTGACAAACTAGATCATATAAAGATGTTTTTCTTACCTGTTAATAATGAACCATGCTACAGTCAGCATTCCTGCCAGCCAAGTCCCACTCATAACCCAACTGGTTACAAACAATGCAGTCACATAAATTCCCTGCAGTCCAAAAACTATACCAATGTAGAAATACACTGGTTCAATAACTTCCTGAAATTACAAATAAAAACGAAGAGACATAGCGGCAACTGAGCTGAAGCTGGAAATTATTGCTATTTACTACTTGCATACTGCTAACAGTGTGCTAGGTGCTTTACAAACAGGTAAGAGACGGCCTCTACTCTGGAAAAGTATCAAGCATGTTTTTATTTTGGGCTCAGGGACAACAAAGCAGCGTCTACTAACAGCACTCTCAGGACTCAGCTTGCTAGTGCCACGATTTTTATATTTGCTATAGCATGAACCTGTATGTGTCAGATTTAAAAAATCTATACTGCAGTGAGATACAAAGTTCATAGGACTACTGAAAGAAATTATGTAGGAGAGGAACTTGGAAAAGTAAAGAGGTGGTAAAAACAGTTCCAAACACAGAGGAGAATATATTAAATAAATAAATAGATAAATGAGAGAGCGTAAGGCGGGATGCAAGTATGCAGCGTAAGCAGAACAAAGCCCAAGTGGAGCAGAAAGAGACGAAAGGTTCATCTACAAAAATATATTTCCCTGTTACCTATACCGAATGGATAGAGACAGGTACCACTGTAACAGACGTCAGTACTCTGAAGGACCTAACTTTCTTGTTTTTAATGGATAACATAGATACTCTCAGAATTTCTAAATGGTTCGTAGAAGTAAAGAAATAACATAGAGAGAAACTTAGTGCATAACCCACCCACCCCCAAATCCTATTCCAAAGACTGATGAAAATTGAGGAGAACCTGGACCTGGTGGTAGGCTTAGCTCAATTCATTCAACAAAAATTGCATGTATTTATTGTATACAGCATAGAAAGTCACACACACTGAAAGCACAGAAAGCAGGAGAAATGCACATACTTCACTACCAGATGCTTGATATAACACACTGGCAATCAGTTCTGGGTACAAAGTCATTTGCTGGACTGCATTTATCGTCTTCAGTGATATTGTCTTATTGTTGTGTGTCAATTCATAAACACCTACAGACAAAAGAAAATATATTATTCTTGGAATCTCTTACTATTGCTGTTCTTAAAAGGGGTGACAGTGTACTCAAAGGCATGGAGAAACAGATTTGGCCACTAAAGCTATTGACTGATTCAACATATACAATTTTAAAAGAAAGAAGAAATTATTGTGCAGGATGCCATTCCACCCTATTGACACTGCAACAAAATTACTACTGCTTTTTGAGCTAGTCTTTAAGTGGAAGGTCCAAAACTAATCAGCTAATGTGTAGTTTTTTCAGGTACAACACATTGACACAGTCCTGGAACAAGCTACCTACAGATCACCTTCATAGGAGGCTCTTAAGCAGAGAGACAAAGATCTAACAGGGACGAGCAGGATGTATTAAACTTGTCTCCACAAAGAGGTTAGGTATGATGGCCTCGTCAACCTTTTCAGCCCTGCATTTCTGAGACTTCTAAGAATCACCCACTTAACACAATACGCTTTTGTATGGGATTGAGATGAAGTTGAAGTTGGCATACTTGTAGGATACATCACTCTCAGAGAGATTACAATTAAAAAACCAACTTGTCATTACTTAGGACAATGGAGGGAAGCGGAAAAATGATCCAATTAAAAAAAGAAAAAAGAACAATAAACCCAACAACAATGTAACAGCCAAAGAAGATTACTGTTTCCAGCTCTGAACATATCTTGGTGTGTGGCCCGCATCTGGTTCCCTGCATGCCAAACCAGAGCCCAAAACTGGGCTCAGCACTGCCATGATACACCTTTGAAAACTGTGCATCTCCAAAATGCCTAGTGGACATGCCAGTCTACCTGTTTGCAGAGCCAGCTGCAGCATGCCTGTGAATGAGGCACTCCATCTATCCACAGCATGGGTAATCTTCCCAGAGATAATGAGGAACTGACTGTACCAAAGCCACATTGTACACTGCTGACATATGCTACACATCAGCTGGGAAACTGCTACCAATAAAACTATACCTATAAAGTTTAACTGGCTTAGGATGAGGTTTCATAAGAGGACTGAACTAATTTAACAGCTGACTGCTGCAAGACAGGGCTGTTCACTCCTTCCTCCCTCCTTCCCTCCCAGCAGTCTCACCTTTCCCCTTGTGCTAGCCCTAATGAATTCACTAAAATAGCATAAAACTGTTCAAGCTTCTTTTCATTGTTTCAATTTTCCACTGGTTCAAGGACCTGCCCCAGCTTATGGATGGTAGTGAGCTCCAGAGCCAGTGCAGGGTAAAGAGCAGGAGCGCAAAGGGAGGAGATGCCACTGCCACCTGGCTTGTTCTCCTCCCTCTTGGTTTCTGTCCCCCTTGCTCAGCCCTCATCAGCAACTATTCATCATAGCCAGCAGGTTTAGAAACTGCTGGCAGGGACAGGATTGAGCAGATCAACTCTTGACAGAAATTGTTCTATTCTCTGACAGGGGATGAAACAGTAATTACCACCCCCCATTTCCAAATTAAAAAACAATTATGCTTACAGGGCTAAAAATCAACTACGTAGCATAGGCAAACCCAGTGATAACTTACGTATGGGGCAGTATCAGCATAATATTAATCCTACTCTGGAAAGTTAGGTCAGCATGCAGTTTTAATTAATCTGACCAATATACCTACATAAGAGTATAAAATCAGCCTCCTTAGTCTGCAGGAGTTTTAACTGTCTCCAAAAGGAGAACAGGACTTTTCAAGGTTAATAAAACAAACGTTTTTTGTACCTCTTTCAAAGGAAGGAGCCTTTAGCAGTTCTTTATAGAATGAGTAATAAATGGCGCTGTCACCCTGAAATGTAATTTCTCGTTCAAGTTCCTAGAAAAAAAAATATATATTCACCTCCTGCAATCTCTTCCCATAGAAGACCATATATTTTCAGATAGACTGGGTTTGTAATACAGCACATGGTTATGACTCCACTGTACATCTTAAAAGTATTCCACAAAACATTAATCTTCCCAGCACCTCTGTCAGGTATATAACACTCTCTATAACTTAGCAAGCATGCTCAGAATCAGAGCAACTCAAATCCACATAGTAAGTCAGCACGAGATCCACAGGATCGTCTCATACTCACAGACCTGAATTTCATTTGACTTTCCATACTTTGCTAAATAATACAGTTCTTAAAAAAGCGTACATCACTGATGTTTAGCCTACACAATCCCATTATGCTTCATTTTTTTAAGCCAAAATTTTAAAAAGGTATTTCAACTGTAAAGGATGGCATGGAAAAACATAAAAACATGACAAGACAAGACTACTGTTAGTAGCAGAAACACTATTTTTTCAGAGAATTACTTCAGAGACAGAGGCCTGAGTAGAAAGACATGGGGTTCTGAAAGTAAGCAGTTCCAACCTGGCATGGATCAGCTTTGATTTCAAGGACACAATTTGGCTTTTGTTTCAGTAGTTTAACTTTTTCTTTACCTGCCTGCTGGAAAACCAGAATTTCCGTTCATGATATGTTGAGAGGTACACAGCATACATCATTCCACTAGTGACTGCCGCAAGACAGCCAAAGAAAAGTTTCGCAAAACGCTGAATTAACATATCTGAAAAGGGACCAAAAAACAAACAGTATGCCCTAAGTATGACTTGTTTCTGAACAGCAAGTAAACATACTGGCATCAGAATTATCCCACCACCATCATCACAGATCCATCAAGAACTGTACTGCTATTCCTTTCCCGCAGAGTTTTCTCTCTCAGTTCTCACCATTGTTTCATAGGCCTTTCGGATACAATACCCAGGCACTACATTGCAAATTGTAACAAGCTTCAGCTTCAAAGGAATTTCAAGAAGGAAAAACGTATTACAATAAAGAGAGAAAACTCTAGATTTTACCCAAAACACCATAAAATTCTTAAACACATCAACAGAAAAAAGTGACAATACCCCTTCTAACACCACTACTAGGACATTCTATTCTCCATTCTGCTTTTCAAATGTAAAAAGGAAGGAAATAATCTGAATTTTACCAAATTCTTTCAACTGGTGTCTATTTCCCCTGTAGCTCCCTCAAGGTAGTATATGCTTTTAACATTAAACTTTTTGGTAGCTTGGTGAGCATTTGCCTAAAATTACACCTAGCTTTAGTTCTGTGTCTTGAAAAGCAGTAAGGACTTTTTGT
The DNA here is from genome assembly GCA_013399475.1 of Chauna torquata. Classification (NCBI taxonomy): domain Eukaryota; kingdom Metazoa; phylum Chordata; class Aves; order Anseriformes; family Anhimidae; genus Chauna; species Chauna torquata. The sequence continues at coordinate 44,864 of VXAL01012030.1, forward strand.
CTATTGTTGTTTCAATACCATTAATTCATGCCTTTCAGCTTCTCAACTGAAAGATAATTCTAGGTGCAATTAAAATATTATCTATTCAAATAGACAGCAATAAGATTCTTAACACCCCCCCTTCCCAAGCTGAAACAATCCAGGACTAGCATTTTACTCTGCAATACATAAAATGTCATTATTAAAGAATTTCAATGTGCACGCATGTTTTTTCTTGAAACATTCAAAAACCTATTTCAAAATAAGTCTGTTATAAATTACTGTGCTAGAAATATCTTCCCATAAAATGTAAAAGAATAATGAAAAAAAAATCAGAAGTTGGCTAAAAATTCTGTAGCTTACATTTTGGCGATCTTCCCAGCTTAGAGTTTTCTTTGTTTCTCTCCTCTGGAGCCATTTTGTCAGATTCTGTGCAGATTTGTTTCCTTCTCTGTCGCAGGTCTGCTGCCCCTGAAGACATTTTTTTGAAGTTATTGCAACAGAATACCTAAAATTGCACTCTGAGAAATCCACATAGCAGCAGATAACAGCCAGTTATTGCTACTGATTCAGCCACACATCAAATATATTTGACAAAAAGACTCAGTTAAAGTATTTCATATGCATAACTAAAATAACAATACAACATTACAGAAATCGATTCCTAGTTATTCCTTAGAAAAATCAATAATTTTCTCTTGAGGCCATACTCTGGGATTACCCAGAATCCAAACTGGAAATTAACTGTTTTATTCCCTGGTGAACGTACTATACAAATGAAGGAAAGAGGAAGTTTAGATAATTAGGTACTGATATCGGGAGAAACCAGTGTCAATTCCATTCAGGTTTTACACGACTGTAGTACAGCAGCACACTAGGCACAGTACTGTAACATAAAAATTGGGCTAGCCAATACTTTTAAATTGAGCTGATCTCCATATTACTTTTACTTTATAAAAGCTTTCATCATAACACCTTTTTCCTTGCTTCCAAACCTACTGGAATTAAGCCGATTTATGAATTCTTAGTCTACCATAATTAAAACGCCCAGTTTGCTAGGCCACATAGACTTCTTTGGCTTCTGTGAAGTTTTCTGTAAACAGTGGCAGTTTGAAGCCCTGGTCCATTTATTTTACAGTCCAAGAGGTAACCAGCCTAACTCACTGAGTGCAAGTCTCCATGCAAAAAGACTCACTACAAAATATCTGTAATAACTACTATATTCAAGATGACATCCCACAATATTCATGTAATTTTAGAAGCGCGATGAACAGGTTTACCTGTAATTCATGCTCCAGAATTTTTAGCTATCTAGTTTGACCTATTGCCCAACAGTGGCTACAAAACTTTGACCAGTGATTTCCTCTGGACTTAAAACAGCTCTTTCATGTAGCCATTCAACTTTAAACTTGAAGTGTTGATCTTCCCACCCCACAATACAGCTGCTAATTACTCATGAGGTACATTACTTCACATCTAAATTGGTCTACTTTTAAATCAGAACTATTAGATTTAAAAGTTAGAAACAAGATAGTAATACAAACTGTTAAAGTGGTGTCTGCCCGTAACAGTGCACCTGCATTTGTGTTTTAACAGGATTTTCAAAGCAATTATAAATCTTGCTAAGCAGACCAGGATCTCAATTGCACCATTCTTCATAGAATGAAGAGAAATGTCTAGCTTCTTAAGCATAAAAAGAATTACAAAAACATTCAACAAAACAATGTTTAAGGCATTCAATATCAATTTCCCATTACGTCAATCCAAAATGAAAGATGATACACTGCTATCTCTTCATGTCCCCTGTATTAAGTGAATCAACAACGCAAACACAGAGTGCACTACAATTAGAAGTCACTTGTATCACACAAGATAAAGTGGGAGAAAATATTTAGATCACCAGAATGAGGCGATTGCTTGGAAAGACAGTTGTCTGTCCTTGTCATCCTAGTTATGATCAAAGCAGAAGCAGAGGGAACACTGGAGAAAAAGGCATTTCCTTCATTTTCCCTAGCATATTAGCGAGCCAAATTAGACGTGTAAGATGCTTGTAAAGTCTAGTTAGCAGCAGCAACAGAGAACTCCTAAAGACAGAACAATCTAAAATTCTGATTCTGAAACCACTACATCTCAGTCAGCAAATGATCTTCATCTCAATTTTGAAGACTGCTTCATAGATCCCCCCCCTCAAAAATAAAAACAGTAATAAAGAAAGATCCAAGTATGCTATTTCTGGTTCATTTGCAGCTGCCTCAAACAAGAAAAATGCCGTTTCCCCTTCTATGAATCTTTTAAATGGGGTGAAATGAAAGTCAAATAAGATGACAACTAAAAATAATCCAGGATTTTGAACTGATGACACAGCCTCTAGTACTTCTCTATCCAGTAAGCAATTTTTTATCCAAGATTGCTCTCTAGTTTCCTGCAAGTTCCCAGTACGTTTTTATTTTAACTCTTGTTTAGAAAACATGTTCCACTTATTTTTGTGTTTCTATTGCAGACTCGTTGCTCCTGTTTGCCACTCTATTAATCCATTTTTTGCCTGTAAAGTGACCACTGTCTGCAATTCATGTTCTCTCATTGAAAGATGAATAAAGCAGAACTGGGAACATGCAGAGAAGGACCACAAGAAAGATCAAAGGTGTGCAATGGCTCCCACACAAGGCACAAGAAAGCAAGTTAGGATATTTTTGTCAGTCTGTAAAAAAAGATGACCAAGAGAAACACGCCTGAGAACTACAAGCTAGTGAAGTGCACAAACAGGACGAATAGACACCAGTGATTCATCTTCTCTTCTAGTACTGGAACTAGAAGTCATCGCACAAACCCAGCGAGTCAGGCTAGAAGGAAGCAGCTCATCACACATCGCATTCAGGTGGAGCACTCCTACCCCAACAGTGCTCTGTACACAGAGAGTTTACACAGATCCAGGAGCGGATGGGCGCATTCAGGGAGGGCGAACAACCACATCCAGCTCAGAAAGCTCCCAAGCTGAGGACAAGCTGGGACAGCGTTGCGTTTGCTCGTTTTGCTCTTGCATTTCTCAAGGTGCCTACTTACGGTCATGTTTCTGCCGTTCTCCCCAAGAAAACTAAATGCCATCTCCCAGCCCCCCCCAAAGGGGGGGCAGCACAAAAGAGACCTGGAGAAAAATAAATGCTTGGGGGCGTGTGGGGGGGGTGAAACGAGAGGAGACAGAGCAGAACGTATCGACGGGGAAACGGAGAGGACACCAAGACGAGCAGACCCCGGAGGCACCACAGAGCTGACGGGCGGACGCGACTCGGCCACCTCCCTCCTGCTGCCGCTGCCGCAAACGAGGGCTGGCGGCCGGCGAGGAAGAGGAGGCCTGGCCTCTGGACCGCTACGCGACGCCGCTGCAGCCGCGGCCGAGGCCCTGGGCCGACCTCCTCCCTCCCCGCCGTCCCCGCGGGGACCCGGCCGCCGCCTGCCCG
>VXAL01012030.1:48614-104440 GCA_013399475.1 Chauna torquata
CGGCCCCAGCGGCCGCGCCGCCGGGCGAGCTGCGGGCCGGGGAGGCGGAGCCCAGGCCCCCCTACGCGCTCCGGGCAGCCCCGGGCCTGGGGGCCTGCTCCTCGCTTGGGGCCGTGTTGGGCAGCTGTGGCGTGAGGCAGGGTGGCGGCCTCCCTGGCGGCACCCCGCCGCGCCGCAGCATCACGGGGCGTCCCTCGGCGCCCAGCGGGGCCCTGCGGGTTTGCAGCCGCCAAATCCGGCGCTTCAGCGGTGTCCGGAGAGCCCAGGCTGCGCGATGCGGGCGAAGCCTGGTCGGCTGCACGGGCTCGGCGAGAGAAGTGGGTTGTTGAGCGTGGAGTCACGCGTGCTGTGGGCTCGGTGCCTTTTCACGTCGCGGCGAGCCGTCGGCGTGCCGTGCTCGGCCAGGTCACGAAGGCTGTGCAAAGGCAGGACAGCAGGGTGCCGCCAGCCCCGCGCCGTTACCGTCTGATTCCGGGGAAGTAGGCCGTGTTTGGTTAAGGGGAGGCCAACTCGAGAGCAAGAGGATGAGATGAAGCGATGGTGGGGAGCTCGGCATCCCAGCCACACAACGATGACCGTGGTGCCCGAGCAAAGGAGGGGTTTGGAGGAATGGGCTCGTTTTGTGCATGTTCGCTGGCCGTGCCTTCAGACCATAAAGGTCAGCATGGAAAAGTGCCAACTGTAACTTAACGAAAGAGCTGGTGTGTTCACTGACAGGTGCGATTAGAGGTAGCAGCTAAGTTAGGAGGACAGGACCGGTGATGAAGGATCTTTCGAGTGAAGATGAGTAGTTTATGCTCGGAGTGACAACAGATGGGGGTCCGATGAAGAGGCACAAACAGTGGGATGGTGTGGCTGCAACGACGCTCATCTCCTGCGTTGTTTGTTGCAGGAGCCCTTATGGGTTCTCCCATTCAAGACCTCGTTATTTTGTGGAGTCTGAGAAGTGCAGCACTCAGCTGCACCAGTCCACAAGTAGTGTTGCTGTGAGGAAGAGCATGTTTCACCCCAAAGCATTAGCAGGTTGGATTTTGGGGGATGAAAATCCTGACGTCTGGTCATGGCAACAAGCCGAGCTGATTATATATGTGCAGCGGGGATCATTACAGTACAACAGTTCCCTGGCGTGGCAGCTATGGCATCATAACCTACTTCTGTGCTGCACTTGGGATGGTCCGCTCCCTGAACCACATCCTGGGGACACACCTCAGGAGGTCCCCCTAAGGATTTACCCCCACTCTTTGGCAGGTGGTCAGTGTGAGTTTGTTTTTTAGGGAGTGTATAATGCCCTGTGCAGTAAAAGTGTGCCAAGAAGCTCCAGAGTGTATAGCATCTTAGTCTTGACAGAGAGAGTCTGGCAAAAGCTGGAGGGCTGAGGCAAGATCTGATGCTTAGCTAAATCAGCTTAGATTTTTTTCTGTCTTGCTGAGTATTGAGTCAGACCCCTAATATCAAAGGTTGGGGATCTCTCTCTAATGATCATGGTACATGGGTGGAGATGCACAGAGCTTCACTCCCAGGGCACAGACATCATTCCCTGCATGTGTGCTGCTGACTAAATACCGACACCCTTTGAGGGAGTCTTGTCCTGACTGAACTGTCAGATCAGGGTCATCATCTCTGGGAGCAGTACAATACCAACTCAATATTGAAAGATTGCTGAAGACACCTTGGCATTTGCTACCTGATAGTTTAGAAACAAATAGAGCAAAATAACTGAGAGGTGGCCGGGATGTGTGCTGTTTGCGTGTCATCGTTTGTGTGCATGCAGAGGTTTCCCCAGGCACGGTCTGCTGAGGGCTGTGGTGCCTGGGCTCAGTTCGGGGCATGAAGCTGTGACCCCAGGAGCTCTCAGCAGCCAGCTTTGTCCGCTCCAGGAGTGCATCACCGAGCAGAGCAGCTGGGCTTGTTTAAACCTCGCAGAAGCAAACTGTTGGACAAACTACCAGAGAGGTATGTGGGAATCGCCCCTTGGGGGCTGCATGTCTTCATGCAGTCAGGCCACTGTCTGATCAGCTGCTGGAAAACTGATTTGATTTCTTGTCTAGCAGCTGAAAGGAAAAACTAAGCCAATTTGTGTATCCTATTGGAGTGTAAAATGAGATTTATAAGTTTCCTGGATTTTTTAATAAAATTTAAAATACTTCTGCAATTGTTGATTTATTAGATAGTTAAAAGAGTTGCTCTTGTTTTTAATGATCCATAAATTATCCATTGCATTTTTAATGTAGTTGGTTTTGATCTGTTTTATTTTTTTCCTAACTTGATTCTATTATAAGTTACTGGAATAAGCACAAATAATCATCGCAATCAAAACAACAATAATAGTTTTAAATATTTGTAATCAGACCATTAATACATGGACAGGAGTAAAACAAATGACTACAGTTATGCTGTAAATTTTGGTCGTCTTAAGCCTTCTTGGTATTCGTTGTTTCATACTGTACCCTGTTATGTTTCTTGTGCAACTACAGTTTTCTACAAATGCTCCAGTGGGTGGGTAATCCCACACGTTGAATTCAGCAGAACCATAAATGCATGTGAAGTTATTTACGTGCACAAATATACAGATATCAGGGAAATGAAAAAAATACAACCTGCTCACTTGTTTTTCATTTTTTCCAAGGTATTCTGTGGATAAATTACAAAATTGAAGGTGAGAGAACCAAAAATCATTTTTCATGGAAGTTTCTTTCTCTCAGAATGAATAGGCTGAAATAATTTTTAGAGAATGTTGAAAATGTTGCTAATGCTACTCTTCAATCTTCCAAAACACTTTCTATAACTAATGTTATATGCAAGTTATTTCATTTGGCAGCTTACTATGTGTCCTAAACATTGTGCTGTAATGCATTAAAATGAATAAATATAGGGATGTTGGATTCTTTTTCCAAGCTTTCTCAGTACAAACATGAATCATGTATCTGCATTATGGCATTAGTTCTCTATTTACATATTATTTCTAAGCCCTACAGACATAACTTTTCTTTTTGCTTACAGGTCTGTGTTATTGATGCTTTCTAGTTTAACAATATTTTTTTCCATGTTTTAGAGATGTCATGAGGCAAACAATACACAGATGTACCTTAGTACAAAGTATTAATATTGGGCATATTTGTTGTTATTCAAAAGTGAAGAATGTGTACTTGTTTATGTTGTAAACATACCAAGATACATTTTTTGTATGTTAAAGAAATAAAAAAAGTTCCTGTGCCTAAAAAACGTTGTAAAGTTTACTTTCATTAATCAGGTAACTACTGCAGATATTTCGCTTTTCTCCTAATTTTGGCCTTTCGTGGGGTTAATTTTCTGGCCTCTAACTTATAGTTCTGTGTTATCAGCATTCCAGCTTATTGTAATTATTTCAGACCCTTCCTCCTCAAAGCTGTGTTTGTTCTGCTACGATGTAAAAAATAAGACTTACGTAAGCGTTTGTGGGACCAAGGTTTTTCACTGTGCTCTCCCATCTGATATGGGAAATGCAAGGAAATACATGTGTGGAAAAAGGGGTATAAAGACAACATGGAACCCATTACTTAAAACTAGAACTAAGAATTCAGAAAATTAAACTGCACAAAAAGAAACAAACTGTTTAAAACTCTTTTGTTTCCAAGATGTGCTGTTGCTGTCTTTTTGCGTCCTCGGTACCCAACATGGTAAGTAGGATTTGGACAAGAAATTGTCAGGGTGGACAATTCCTAAAAAAAGCATTAGGTGCGTCTTCCATGACATGTTGTTCATGGGTAGTTGCAAAAAGCCTATACTAACTAGAGGAAAAGTATTTGGGGAATGTCTCTTTTTTCATGAAGTATACATTTGCATAAAGCACACCCTCTAGAAAAGATTTTTTTATAGAACTGTAGAGAACCTTTGGGACTTTTCCACCTGTTTAATTCTCTTCCTACTTTATCTCAGCACAGCTTCCAGTGCTTTTGATCACTTCAGCTCTTGCCTGCCTTGCCCAGGATATAAGTGAGTCAGATTCTATTGTTATCTGCTTCATTGTAAAGCTCAGTTAATGTCCATTAAATCAACAGAGATGATTTAGATTTACACCAGTGAAACCAAGTTGGGCACATGGAAATGTGCTTCTGGCTCTGTTCTCTGCTTGAGTCCTCTAGAAGTAAATCTGTGGTTTGTTTTGTACTGGGGCCTTTTAGAATATCCCCTTTTACCAGCTCCCCACCAAAGCGGAAGGCACTACTGATGTGATCACGGAGACCACCTTCTTCTCTTTTGTTTTCTGTCCTGCCTCTTGTACTTGCCATGCCTTGATGATGCCTTTTCCAACACAGTCCTTGAAACAGCATGAGATCCTGCACGTTCATTTTCTTTACTTCTTCCTGTCACTCCTGATGCCTCCCGGTACTCTAGGGCTACCTTATAAGTCAGCCTGTGTTTAGACTTGTGTGGTGCATGCAGCCTCTTGTCCTGTCCATGTTCTGTTCTACTTCTCTTTAACAATCTCTTAGTCATCTTCATCCCTTCTTTGTACCACCTTAAATAATTCCCCACTGTTCTTTGTGTTTTCACCCTCCAAAAATGCATTGATCGTTACCACAGTTGCCTTTATCTGACCTGTAATTTTCTGTGTTAGTTTCTCACTTCTCATCTTTCTTCTTAAGACTATGCCATGTCAGCTGGCTAATTGCTGTCTTGCTCTTATTCCGAGCTCACCGTAACCTCCCAGAATCGTTCTGCCCGGAGCTGAAGAACTGATGAGGACAGCCTGGCTGCTGCTGACCAGATTGCCATTCGGAAAATACTCCAGAAGGTTATTGCATATGTGACCCCAAATGGCTCTGGCCGTTTGGGCTGATAATTTCAAGCCCAGGTGCCTGCAGAGCACTGTATCAGTAATAAAGTCATCGTAAAAGGACTGTAGGAGAAAAACTCAGAACACACATACGTACTTAGTCAATAAATTTATTCTGTTTGTTTATTTCAGCCCCCCTTTTAGTAATGTGACTTGCTTTCTGTACCGTTTCTCTCTCTACTCTTGCCGTAGTTCTTGTTTGTGCTTTAGACTGTTCTCCAGGGCAGGAGCCTGACACCTACATCTGTAAAACACGCAGCGTGTGATGTGCCTGGCCAGAAATAGCTCTAAGGCAGCACAGCAGGCTGATACCAGCCTTGCCCTTCGCTTGGCTTCTGCACTCTGAGGAGGCGCGGTGCCTTGCCATTGCCTCTTGCTTTCTACACTCCTTTTTCTCTCTGGGCTGTCTCTTTGACTTTTATCCAAGGATAAAGTCTTTTGAGGTGGATGACTCACAGCTCGGCACTTCCTTTGACTCACGCTTTGCCACCTAGGACATCGGTCAGCTCTTACTAAACTGCGATTTTTTTTTTTTTTTTTTTATTGCTGATGACGACATTCCTTGCAGCTCACGTCTCTGATTTCACTATCACTTCTTTTGGGTCAGAGCTGTATTTTTTCTTGCAGTTTTTTTGGCAGTTCCTGTCTCCCTCCCTGTAGGCTTGATAGCCTTTCTGTTTTAACCATCCCCTGCAGGCTGCAGAGCCTGCTGGCTCTCTCCTCCCCGGAGCCTGGCTGTGAGGGCTGCATTTCCAAGGAACGAGGTGCTGCTCGCCGCAGCCTGCCCTGCCAGCATGGGAAGGCAGCCTGGCCCTTTGCCTTCCCGTGCAGCGGCATCACCATTCATCAGCTGCCTGGGCCACAGCAGCACAGCCCCTGCGGCTCCCAGTGACACTTGTATGATGACAGTGCAATTGGTGACATCGCACAGGTGCTGGTGATTAGGTCTTAGCAAACACTTCAGCTGGTGCAAAACAAATGCTAGAATCCAGGTCACTTCCCAGTAACCGCGTTGTCTCTGCAAGGCAGGGCTGACGTGGCTGGAAGTCACTAAAACCTCCTCCTGCAGCTGACACTGCCATCTGCAGAAATGATTGATCATACCCAGGAAGGCGCTCTGGGGATATTGTGCTGCTTATTGTCACGTAAGTATTTGTCCGAGAAGTGGTGCAGTGCAATCTTTAAAGTATTTGTGCGTTAGTGTCCTGTTAAAGGTACCAGCCTGGCACCTTTCCAGCACTCCCACCCCTAGCCCCCTGCTCTTGGCCTGACAGCCCACGTTTGCTGCTGGCAGGAGGGGCACTAGCACTGCTTTTGATGGGCTTCCAGCTTTAAACAGGAATGAGTTTGGCCTGATGTTTGACGATTATAAATCAGGAATACAACCAATAACCCTGACACTAAGCAGACACTAGATCCCTCCTGCAGAGTAGCATCGAGCGTTGCTGAAGCATCCTGGTCTCAAGCAGCTTTCGGCAGCTGGTGCTGCTTTTCAGCGGAGCGAGTAGGAGCGGACTTCAACAAGGGCAAAGCGCACTCTGACCAGGTGGATGGGCTGCACCTAGTGCTAAGCTGCTGAGCTGGTTGTTGTCTGCTCGAATTTCCTGGACAGCAGAAGTGGCTTGGACTATGTGCTGCTTTTCATGGAGGGTGCAGCTTGTACCTGGGACTTGGATTTGCAGCTCCCGGGCAGCTCTGAAAATCCCACCTGGAATTTTCAGAGGAGCGAAATCAGGCCAGGCAGTTTGTTGTGGAGAAGTGTGATTCCTCTAGGAAGGGCACTTTGTTCGCTGTGCTCTCCCTGAGCCACGGTCTGCATTGCTGTGCTTGGACTTCTTTCCTAGGACTGATGATCCCCAAAGCTGGAGTTGTGTGAATTAAACTGCCACACTGGAAATTATTAGTTTTACTGGCACCTACATCACTCCCTGTTGCTGCTTTTATGAGACACGGTGCACTATGAAAAATGCATGGGACAAATACATCTAACAAGTAGGCAGGACATGCATCACTTTATAATTAAGCATAACTATACAGTTACGTAAATGCTTTTCTTGGGGAATCACCAGTGACGGAAGCAAGCTTTGCCTATCGTGTTTGGGCTAGTTAAGGCACTGATTCATAATATTTAGTTTCCTGCTTGTTCTACAGTAAATGCCTACAACTTCAGTAGTAATTAATGAAGATGAGAGATTGATGCAGTGATAAATCTGGGTCTTGTGAAGAAGAGTTCTGACTGACAGAAATGATTCACCCACGTGTCAAAGCTCTCAGTGTTACTAGAATATTACTACCTTGTTTGCAAACTATTTCTCTTCCAGACAAGTGCATTTCTATCAGCTCTGGTAACAAATCTAAATGTATGAGCCGTGATTTAGCTATTTTTTTCCTCTTCCATCCAAGTCTCCACATCTTTCTATTTATGCCACTCTCCTTTGACTCATTTTTGCAGCATATTTCTCCTCAAGCAGTGCCACCAACCTTCCCTGCTTCTGCCTCAGCTTACGATATGCATGAAGTTTATCAAAACTTGAGCACAGATAGCAGCACAGCTCTGTTACTGCAATGCCCACCGTACTTGAATTTGTACTCTGCTTCCAGCTTGAGTAGCCGTAATACTTCTGGTACCTACGACAGCTTGTTTAGCTCATTCAGTTAGCTCTAGAGAAAACCTTATCGTGGTGAATGAATTGCTCAGACAGAGATGGGAGCAAAAGGGAGCAATGCCAGAAAAGAGAGGAGCAGGCTAGACAGAGACCTCAGTTTATTCCATTCACATGGAAGCTGCAGAGGAAATGCGCACTCTGATTTTCGTCTGATGCCCCAGAGGAAGGGCACTATCTTATATGCAAGATACTTATTATCAGTGGTATTATTACTGGTGTTATGATGGCTGCTACTGTAATACCCTATTGCAATGCTTACAGAAGAAGCAAATGTATGTTGGCAGGTGGAGGGAGGGAACGAAAGCTATGGGTGAGAAGTGGCAAAACTGGACATTTGATCTGAATACAGCTATCTCAAAACAAAAATGCATTCTTTGCTTCCCTGTAAGTCTTTTCTGGGCATTTTGTGATTGATTATGCAAGTGCTTTCTGCACGGGTAAAACAGACATCCTGGATGGTAGGTGGATGAGAGTTCTATCATTAATGAGTAATTTATGAAGAGACTAATTTATGAAGAGTTCAGATGAGCAAACATTGTACGTGTTGGTGCATATTCCTAGTGAAAGTGCCAAACATTTGTATGGCTTCTGTGACGGGAGAACCTTGGGAAACCAGGCGTTGTGGTTGAGTTTGCTGGCCGCACTGCTGCTTCCTGCGTGCATCAACGTTAGAGTCATTTGTTAAATATCTTTCCCAGGTTTACGTAACTTTAACCTTACAGGTGAAGGGTTTGGTCCTGCCCTGGGAATTGCAAAGAGAATGATGTTTGTTGACAGAGGCAGATAACACCTTCCTTTTCAGTGAGTCGGCGTGTCAGCAGCAATGGCTTGGACAGGAATTGGCAGGAAATTTAGGCTTAGTCCTTGAACTCGTCATTTTTGGCAGAGATAGGAAGGAATGAAACAAAAAGAGACACAGAAGGAACCTGGATTCCCTCCCAGAGAGAAAGTTTGCTTGAATTGCTTGGTCATGGGCTAGCTTGCTTCATTCACAGAAAGCATTAGGATAGTCTCGTGGGAGACGGCAGCATGCACCCCATTGACATCAAGGACCCTGAGAAGCAGCAACCACGTAATCCTTCCCTGGAATACTTCAGGAGGGCGTAATTCATCTCTGTAAGGGCCCAGTGTGGCTTCACTGAGTTCAAATTGTCCCACAAATATCACTGAAACTTCTCTGGTGAGTTTTGTAAATGGGATTTGATTATAAATTAAAACCAAGCATACACGATAAGTATTCAAAATGTCAGTTAATTTTATACTGAAACAATTTCTTAGTGTAGAGTTTAAATTTTCATTAGTTCAAAGAATGGCCATTTCTTTGGTTCATGTTTTCCAGATGTGCGTGGTTGCAAATCAATAGCCAGTCTCCTGCAATAAATTTTTGTTTTAGACACTTTATAGCCAGGGTAAAGAGTACATATGTAAATGAGGAGAAAACTGATAAAGCGCTAGAAAACCAGTGTTCCCGCCTTTCCTTAGAAAGGATAGTGTAAGTATCAGCTTGTGGGTATTACGTTTGCTTGCAGGGTTTTCTTCCCTCCTCCTCCTCACCCCCCGGTCTTGCAGTTGGCATTTGGAGAAATACGGAACTAAATGCGAGCCGGTGTGTCTGCCATTTAACTCCCCCGAACTGCATGGAGGGGCAAGAGGTTTATGAAACCAGCGTTAGGAAAATCTGGCTGCTGTTTGTGCCCTCAACAGGGAGCAGCTGAGGGAGTTCAGGATCTTAGGAGAACAGAATCTAAATTAAGGCAGACTCTGGCATGCGCAATTGCAGAGAAATGCGGTTTCATCAAGGGAGGCTTGGAGGTGAGCGAGTGCCACCTACTCCACTCCCAGGAGGTTCCTGTTTCTTGGAAATGTTATGGCAACATGTCGTAACATAGATATTACTTGTACTTTTCAGTTTGCTTTGTCATTTTGATCAGTAGTTTCTACTCTGTAACAAAACATACTGATATGTGGTAATATAATCATATTAATGTGAATATGTGTTTTCAATGACTTGAAAAAAGTGGGTAGCATGCTGGTGTGCACCCCTTCCATTTCCAGACTTGATGGCAGTGAGCAGTTCTTGCACTAACTGCTGAACTTCTGTCATTAAAATTAATGACTCTCAATAAATACAAAATTGTTCAATACGCCAATGGTAAGTACCGTTTTTCCATTGATTTGAGACGCACGGAAATGGTCATGACTCATCACTTGCCAGTCAAGCTCAAAGGTAAACAAGCAAAGCAAGCAAATTCAGGTAGAAAGATCATTCTTCTGCAGCACTGACCAATGGACATTTCTTGCTTTGTGAAATCTTCAGTGACGAGGATATTTTCACTCCGTGGGCCCTCCTGAACAGACTTGTGTTGGAAGGCTTATTTATAGCTCACATATACATAAGATGCTGCTCTCTTGTTTGCCAGCCCTCTGCTGCTCTCATTTGACCTCATCCCTAGAAGGCTGAAACTTTATTACTGTAATGAATCTTTGTTTCTCGTTCCCAGCACCTGGGGGATTTAAACGTACTCGTGCCAAGCTGCTGTCTCCTTGCCCGGCGGTATATAATGTAGGATACACGAAAGTTGATTTCACATGGGAATTAGATAGAAGAGATTTATCACAAGACATTTTCAACCCTTGTTACATCAGCCTTTATGAGCACAGTGTATCAGCAAAGATAAAGACTTACCCTGTGAAATAGGTCGTTAGTACTGATAAACAACACTTCAGTAAGTAGGGAGTCGAGGGTCAGGCTGAAATACTGAAGTCATTTGGGACGTGGAGTTAATGTGTTTGTGTGTAAACAGGTTAAGGGTGGAGAAGGGCAGGACAGCCTGCCCGACCTAGCAAACGTGATGCCTATCCTGATGCCAACCTTTATGGGAGAACTTTGATGTTCTTAGAATCTTCGTTAGTGTCTAATTGCCACTCACTTCCTTTTTGTTAAGTGTGCTGGTGCAGAATTCAGACAGTCTTCTGCTCTCTTCTGGTTTACTCCCCATAGCACCCGCCTTCGGTTTCGTAATCATTTATTGATGCAACGACTTGTGTCATATTTGATCTGATGCCACGTGGCAGTGGTAACAAAACATGTTTTCCGTGGAAGCTCTACTCTCTGAAGGACACAGACCTCTTCACTTTGACACTGTTTTATAAACATGGGTCATGTAAATCCAGACATAAATGAATGTTTCCACCCCAGTTTTAGAGCTTGGTTTAAACACTTTTCATCGGGAGCTCCTGATGGGATCAGATTTCTTCCTTGGTTCTTCTGGTTCCTCTTTCTGCTGTATGGCCAAACAGTTCAGCACTGCCTAATCCCAGCAAAACCAGGAGAAGAGAGTTCCCGGGAAAAAGGCTGGGATTCCTTTCCGTATCTTTTGCCATCAGGATGCCAGGCATGCAGCTGGAGCGCATCATTCCATCTCCATGGAAAGAGAGAGGCATCTCCTGGGGGCTGTTCATCCCATCCTAATTGCTGGCTGAGCCAGGTGTGATGAACCGTGGGCTGGAAGCACCGGCTCTGCCCGGCCAGGGAGTCGGCACAAGTGCCGGAGCTGAGAGCTGAAGGGGCATGAGATGAGCCCTACCCGAGCAGTGCAACTGCTTGGCTTAGGGAGAGACACGAGGCTTCACACCAGTGAGCACAGATGGAAGGGAACAGCTACATAGGATGAACAGAGGGGAAAGGAGACCTTAGGGTGTGGATCATCTAGTACGTTATTAATAGGGAAGTCCAGAAAACTTCTCTTAACATCTCCTCAGTAGTTTATTTTTTAAGCTATTAATTATATTTTATTACAATATATTTTTATTTTAATGCAAAATGTAAAAAACTTTTAATGTATTTTTTCTCTCCTTTAAGGTGATATTTGTCTCATTTGAAACTGTTCTTTCATTTTTTCAAAAAAAAGGGTTTTTTTTCTGTATTTTCAACAAAGAATAAAATAAGGTGAATCACAACTTTACCAACAACACCCAGAAAAATCTCCCAAGAAAACTAACAGTGAAGTCCACATGACTCCTTTGCATCTCAAAAGTTTTCAGCAGCCAGAGTCTGATACTTCCACCTCCCTCTGTGGCATCCTTCATGCATTACTAACTCTCATCCTTTTCAAAACACATCACCGTGCACATTTACTGCTTGTAAATACAGAGTTAGATTCTTATTTATTCCACATAGTGCCACAGAGTAAAAGAGCTTTTAAAGTACACGTATATTAAGCATAGTTTTTCAGAAAACTGTTTAGTTTGTTTAAAAATCTAGACCAAACATAGAACTTCTTATAGGGTAGATCACATATCACAGTCGTTATTTGGTATTTCACCTCATAGTTTATTTACTCATGTAACACAATATAAGCCTTGCACAGATTAGTCTTTTCAGTGGTTCTGCTTCTTGTGGCTTCTAAAGCTTTGTATTTGTTTTATGTTGTGATTTTAACTCACATTCCAGAAGTTATGTGCCTGAGGAAGAATCTGTTATTTTTTGTTTGTTTGTTTGCTTTTGTTTGTTTAAAAAGCTAATTCCCAACCTTCACAGTTAGATAGAATCTTGGAAACATTAAGACTCAAAACCCTAAGGCAAATATATGCCCAACACATTGCTTTTTTAGGAAAGAATCTCATGACTTCTAAGTTAATCTCTTGATTTGAGATTTGTTAGTCCGTGGGAGGCTCCATGCTATGCTGTAATTTATGAAAACCATTCTGCTGTATGAGTAATCCAAGAAACAATAATCACAGTCAGGATTTGGGGGGGGGAGCTGGTGGATTGCTTTCTATGAAGGCTGTGAGGTGTCTTTAACAGAGGAAAAGGGAAAGAAGGATGCAGAAGTCAAGAAATGGGACTGATGGAGAGAGTGCAGGTTGGAACAAACCTCTGTCTTCCTTCTGCAGTGTGCTTCAGCAGATAGTGACCTTAACTCAGGGCCCAGCAGGCTTTGTGTAGAAGGATGCTCAGGGCTGGTCAGCGGGTGATGCACTGACCGGTACGAGAGCAGGATTGTCCCACGTCTGCTCCTGATTAACTCCAAGAAATGTATTGGTACCACAGCGAGCATCGCATTGCACGCCCAAGGAATGTTTAAATCCTCTGATAACATCTGATACAGCAGTAGCCGCTTTGTTATTGGAAAGAAGCAAAAGAGAATAATAACATTCAAGCTGTAAATTAAAAGCCCACTGCAGATGTAGATTTCACGAGCAAAGTTACTAAGAGCATTAG
The DNA here is from genome assembly GCA_013399475.1 of Chauna torquata. Lineage (NCBI taxonomy): Eukaryota > Metazoa > Chordata > Aves > Anseriformes > Anhimidae > Chauna > Chauna torquata. The sequence continues at coordinate 61,321 of VXAL01012030.1, forward strand.
TATGCACATTATAAGTAATTAAAAAGAAGCAAACAGGAAGAATGGCAGGCAAGAACGCTCAGGTCAAAGGAGAATTCACCACTCAGTTACACAAGTGTGAAAGAATATCTTGTAAATAAATCTGCCATGATTTCCACGGGTGAAGTTACAGTCCTGCTGCGTATAAGTAGCTTAACCATAAGTGCTGGAAACCAAAACAGCAGCACGCCATTTACAACAACAAGAAGACAAAAACTAAATGGAAAACAAACCAAACTTGTCTGTCTGTTCTCAGCAATGCCCTGGAAATGAGGTTATCCTCTCTGAAAGTGTTCATAATTTACTCAAGTCTTTGCAGGATTGGGACCAGGCTGATTTTTTTCTGAGAAAGGTCATAACTCATCAGTTGCTTTAAAATATTTGTCTGAGAAGCCTTCTCTGATATGGCTCACTGTTACTCTTTCTTGAAATATTGTTCACAGTTATAGTTGCTCATATTTTTTTATTGATGTATTTCTTCCCCTTTGAGTGGGGGATGGTGGCCCCCATCTTCCCTACATAGATGCATTATTTGCAGGTGTTCTGTGAATGATTCAGAGAGTAACTTCTCATTTCGTGTGATGCTTAGAAATTCTTTACTCCTTGCCACTTGCATTTTATAGTTAAGCTGTAAAATGCATCATTGTACTTGCTCTTGTCTGGAAAATGAAATTTTTTAAAACCAGATATGATCAACAGCAATGCTCTTTTGATTAAAACAAGTAAAGGCTTTAGAAGTATTTTCATTAATATCTGAAAGTTGTCTGACTAGACAAATAAAAGATGACTCATAAATCACACTAGGAAAAAATATCCATCTTGTTTGCCCAAATGCCAGCCAATCTTTTAATACTCTTCAGATCAGTTTACTCATGTGAAATCGATATTTCAAGGTGGTCTGGTACCTGTCAGAGCAAATCAGTTACTGACTAAGATGCAGTCTGCGAAGCTTCATTCCAATGATCCTCACTGAACAGGGGAGTTAAGGACAGGTAAGATACCAAGCTCCTTGGATCATCTGCTGCAGAGAACATTTTGGAAATGTGCCTGGTCAAGTCTTGTTGCATGAATAAATCTGGCGTGCCTCTCTCACTAGGTCAGAGAGAGTCTGCAATGTCTCGGCAATACGCAGCGTGCCACGCTATCATATGTATCACAGAAGCTGAAAACGTGGTTAGGTTGCAAAGGCAAACACTTGAAAGTTAAGAAATGCCAGAATTAAGGATGCTTACTCAACCGTAATTTGTCTTGCGGTGCCAAATTATTTATGATACAATCTTTAGCCACATGATCGCCCACTGTTTTCCCCCTCTCCTGTGCAGTGGATGAGCAATTTGTTTACTCTGTGCTGTATGTGCCCAGCCCGTATTTACTGTACACTCCTCAGCCTTGCTTTGAAAACAGAACTATTTATTCTCGCTCAGGTTTTTCATATGATCGTATCTCTGGAGCAGCTCAGAAAAACAGAAAATGTGTGGGGTGTCCCAGAGACACTCGGTTCAGGCATTTCCCACCTTGGGGTGCTTGACCTGGCAATTGCAATAATGTTCCTTTGCTGCAGAGTGGAGGGGAACGGGGAAAACAAACCAGTGGTGATTCCCTTGGGCGGTATCACAAGGAAGCCCACCTGACTCACCCAGCAAGATGAGAAGCCAGCTGTGCAGACAGTCCGTCTCCGCCTGCAGTTCCTGGCCCCGGAGTAGTTCACCAGTCCTCTGCCTCCCTCAGTGTACTCCGTCTGTATCCTATAAATCAGGCCCTAAACTCCCCACAGCTCTGCATTCAAATCTGGCGTCCCCGTCCTCCTGGCTGCCTCGGCATGTCGCGTTAAGAACCGAAAATCACCGTTTCCCCTTAGTGCTGGCATCTGGGCCGACAGCGCTTCCCAGCTGTAATTGCAGGTAAAGCGATGGCCAGCCCTGGGCTGGAGCACGCCCCGGGAAGTAAGGTGTGAGGCACCAGCACCTCTACTGGGTCAGTGCCAACTGATTTGTTTTTCTCCCAGACAACATAATTTTCCAGATTTCCCTTGTTTTCCCGTGAAACAGCAAAAAGCAGGTCACTGAAAAGAACGAATGCTGCCACAACAGTCTTCTAAGTATAAAGAAATCAGTGTTCCTCAAAGAAAAGTCAGCGGTGTCTGTTTTAACGAAGGCAAAATGATGAATTTCACTTTAGCCTCACAGCTGGACACTGAGATGGTCTGGCTGAAGTTTTCCACAGTAATTCAACAGGAGACAGAGGTTTGGAATGAAAGATACCAGCCGAAGTTTGACAAAACCATAAGCAAGAGAAAACAAGGCTTTTAATGGGATGTGCTGGAGACCTCAGTAACAGATGCTGTCAACAGCTCTGCTTATAATAAGCTGTGGGAATTGATGGCGTTCATTGTAAAACCATTTTCACATTTAAATTTTGATGGGACTCATTGGTCAGACACCGTCTGCAGGGCAGATAAAGCAAAGAGTCTTGCAAAGCCATTGACAGTCCTGGAGGAGTGTGTCAGCCAAAACTCCCTTTGCATTTAGCAGGGGACGGGCTCGGTCTCTCGCAGCCGCGGGCTCAGGGCACGTAGCTCTGGTTTCCCATGTTTTAGTGCCTCACTCAGAAGGGTCCGTGGCGACGTCCGACGTGCGATGCATGTCCGTGCTCCATGCTCGCCCTTCCAGGGAGCAGTCCCCACGTGGTATAGGCTTGCTCCATAGGCGCTGGTCAGTCAGGGGCTGGTTAGGAAGCCCCAGTATCCCAGCTGGAGTGACTGATTTGCATTTTTGGTTTCCTGGCTAGGCAAACCCAGGCTTCTTTTCAATGGTTAGCAGAGGGTTATAAACTATTAGGAAGTGACCTCAGCTGACAAGTATATCATGTTCTTTCATTCTATTCACTTACAGCATTTACAGCATCTCCCCATTATCGTTTAGACTTTTACAACTCTTAATGACCCTTTTATCAGAGCAGCAATAACCAATAAATCCACTCTGGCATTTATTGCCCTGCCTCTAATACATAAAAGCCCCGATTTATAACATCTCATGAATGCTGAAGATTATTTTTCAAACTGCTAGTACTGTAGAACTTCTTCAAATTGCACTACAGAACTAACAGCAGGCTCTGACAAAGGCCCTGTTTCTGCTGTTTGCTCAGCATCAGCCCTAACTGAAATTCAGCACCAGCCGGCAATAACCTCCATGCACTGGATGTTGTATGGCCGAGAGAAACCAGAAGGCCAAAACGATGGGGCCCAAAGAGTGTTTTTTCAGGGTTAGTATAGCACATTGGCCCCTGCATCTGGAAACCTCATCCCCTCATCTACACTAGTTATTTTTATCACAATATTACAACAGTTCTGTCTCCGTTTCAGCCGCCTCGGCGGTGCAGGCTGGGCCACTGCTGCTGCCCGAGCTTTGCAGCGTGATGGGCTTTTGCAGCCTCTTTGCCTGGTCCTCAGCATCCTCTTCCTGCTCCTTGGGGAGGCAGGGAAGGAGCTGAGGAAGCGAATGAAAGAGCGGTACTGATCTGCAAAACTCACAGCCATCGTCACCGCCTCTGACAGTCTATGTCGTCCCATGGACATCAGGATTTGACCAGTCCTGTGCCTCTTGGCTAGAGGCAGCCTGCAGCGTGCCCAGGCAGAAGTCCAGGTCCCACCCCACAGGCTTCAGAGCCTGGTTCAGGGACACGCAACGTGATTCGGGGTTGCATGTGGTCCCGATGTGCGTCACAGACAGACAACTGAAAAAGAAGCATTGTTTTCTGGCCAGCAGGCACTGGAAGGTTTTGAAAAAGAATGTTCTGAAGAATTTTGACCAGGAAGAAGGGTAGCTTTCCTGGGAGGAGGCGTCCTGTCACACTCCCACCTCCTGCCAGGAAGGTTTTTGTGCGTAGCTGTCGGGGGTTAACGGGACCGAGCACTTTCAGCAGGAGCTCTGGGCAGAGGGAACACAGCTTTTGCCATCGACAGCCCTCAGAGATGACACGGGTGGCATTTGTCCACCTGACTCAATCCATTCAGAAGTCAGGCAACTGAAATTACTTGTCTGGGCTTTCCCTTTAAATAGCGGAGAGAAACAGGCACCACCAGGAGAGATTTCATCCCACCCTCGGCTTGTACCTGAGATGGTCACCTCCCGTGGTGTGCTGCTCCCGGCTGCCCTTCTCCCTTCGATGCAGGTGGAGCTACTCGCCTGGTTGGCAACTCTCAAACAGCTAAAATTAGGCGTCAAACATATCTACGCCTAAGTTTGCTGTGATGAGAAAGTAACTTTGAAGTCATCTCTCTGTTATCATAAGCAATGACCAGACTCCAAAGGTACCTTGTTTACTCATCGGTGTAATTTTTGCCCAACACCCAGCAATGCCCTGCACTCCCTGTAGGACATTTCATGAATTGCCGTTAATACCACTTGAAACTATGCTTTGTCTTTATCTGAAAGCACAACACACGCAGCCATGGGTGCCTGCAGGAAGCAGGAGGAGAAGAATTTCCACTCCCCCCTCACTAAAACCCTCCCCTGTATTTCCAAACCCCCACAATCAGAGTGCAGCAAATTAGTCTTTAAGAATCATTTCAGGCTGAACTGTTAATGAAGGCAACACAAGGATACTATGTGTTCCTGGCAGCCGTTTCATTTTTTTTGCTAACTCTATTTCTAGACACCAGACTTGGGCTCGGTTCAAAGCCCAGTGCTGGGAAGACTTGACGTCAGTGGATTTTGGACAGGCCCGTGGATATTTCTATGTGGCAAAGGCAACACTGGGTAAAGACACCCAGGCTGGGTCTAGGTGAGCTTCTGCCGGGATGGGAAGTCAGTATTGCTGTGCTGGTAATCTCAGCAAACAAGCCTTGTCAAAAACTGGCTATTTTGACCTAAGCAGAGAGCTCAGTCGAGGCAGTGATTTCACTACAGATGTGAGAGAGCCCAGGTACCCCTAAGAATTACTACATGTGCCACATGAAGCTGATTTCAGTGCAGCCAGGGCTGTGCTGGGTGGAGCAGATGTGCTCAGCTCGTCCTGTTTGCTGTTTTCTTGGCTGCCTGCTTGTTGCTCTTCCTCGCTCTACCCAGATCCACTGGGACATGGACATAGCAGATCCTTTCCCTACCTACTCTCTTATTTTTCTCCTGGCTTGCTGCTGACCCTCTTCTCCTCTGCAGAACCATAAACCCAACAGCTCCCGAAAGAACTTTTCATTAATATAATTTATTAGTCAAATCATTCCTCTGACCTATTTCCCGTTCAACTAGCATGTCTCCCCATCCACTCAATATAATTGGTACAGCACCTGAACTCTGCCGCCTGGGCTTAAATGGCCTGACATATATCACTGAGTCACAGGATATTAAGAGAAAGGTGAGAGGATTACTGGCGCGCTGCCACTGGGATCAGATTGGATTTCTTGCCCAACCGCTGAAACACGTGGCAGTATAAAGAGGGTTCACACAGCCTTGGTTTAGTCCTTGCACAAAGCTCGATCACTTGCTGGGAAGCAGCGGGGGCTTTCGCTAGGGGTTGGAGGCTCGGTCCCAAAGCCTTGGCCATATTCGGAAGGTGTACGTTGTCACACTGGTTGGCAAGGCATGCCAGCCTGCCCGGGGCCCGGGCCTCTCCCGTCGCTGAGGTCTCGTGTTCTGCACCATGTCTCTCTGCCCACTGATTCTCTTGTCTCTAACTTTAAGGAAATAAAGAGTGCTGGGTTATAGGCTTTTGCTGATGATTAATTTTGTTGCACACTGTTTCCACTTCTGAATTACAAAACATCAAAGAGTGCAAAACACAGCCATCCCCTTTGCCAAGAGACATCCATTCACTCTTTTTGTCCTTTTTCCTGGGGGAAAAAAGCCCTGCCGACATCATATGCGTTGTTCAGGATCTTTGCAATTGGCTCTGTCCTTTTTGGACTCCTCCTACTCTCCCCTCCTCTTCCTGTGTCCCCCACCCCATACCGAGGGGTAGCCAGGGAAACCAGAAACCATGGCAACCAAAAGCAGGATAATTTGTCTCCAAGGAAAGAAATATAAGCATGCAAAATCCCTTTAATATTCATACCAGGTGAGTGGGTCCAAACCTTCTATTCTTCAGAGAAAGCAGGCCTGGCTCCTTTTCCAAGTACCATGAGGCCCCAGGTGATGCTCACTCCCCACCACTCACTTTGCCTGGCCAAAGCCCCCAGCCCCACAGCCACCCCGTGCGGAGGGATGCTCCTCGTGCCCATGCAACGCCCATGCAGCAGCGGGACCTCCGCCTCCACAGCGTGGTTGTCCCGCTTGGGACTTGGTTGCCCCATCACTAAGTGCTTCTCAGTTTTGGATATAGTTTTTGACATGACTCTTGTGGCATAGGGAACGGCTTTTATCACCAAGTGGAGATGGAGAGGTTGGGCACAGAATGTTAGGGTCAGGTGTTCAAAGGAAAAGCCAACTGAGTGGTTCTCTGTAGCTCTGGAAACCTTGTCCTTGTCACAGACTGAATCTGTGACGGAGGAGAGACAAGTGGGTCTTCCCATTCCCACCCAGTGGCTCTGCCTCGGGTTTCAAACTCTCTGCATCAGGGGCAAAGCTTTCTCCCTGCTGTGCAGGACCAAGGACGCAGAAGTCCAGAACACAGAATACATGCTTTATTACTATTTATTATAAACTAATGAACATAACTCAAATAGTTAAGCCAGAACTCCCTCCAGTCCCTCATTACACTCTCTTAAGATGCTAAGCCAGAGTTAACACTGGTGTTTACCATTTTTCTCTGGAAGCAAGCCTCAGGGCTCTGGTGTTTACCATTTTTCTCTGACAGCAAGCCTCAGGGCTTGTGTTTTTAGTCTCCATACTGCTGGTCGTGGTTTTAAATAGACGTCCTGCTCCATGGTACTAGGGCTGCTGGGCATGGAGGCTGCTGCAGGAACTGTACCATCCCTGTCCCACCTTGCATGGCCAGGTCCAGCCCAGCTGGGTCTCTTCCCTTTGCCCTCTCCAGCATTGCAGAGGTGCTATTTTCACTGCTCCTCCAAAATTGGAAAGGGAAGAAGGCTGGGGAGGGAGGAACAAGATGGTGGTTGCAGCTGTGGGAGCATCAGACAGCATTGCCCAGAGCTGCTCAGAGGCCAATTCAGCAAAGAAATAACTGGCAGGTTTTTCTACTCTAAAGGAGGGCAAGAGACAAACTGCTTGACTTCTAGGTTATTTCCAAAATAGAATGATGACTATAAGTTGCCTTCTTTAGGAGAAGAACGATGACAGTAGTAATAAATTGTAGATATTTATTTTTGAGTTTGCAGACGGATGAATGTCGAGTGGTGGTTGGGAAGAAAACAAAACAAACGCTGGCAGGCAGCTATTTTTATAGGATAGTTTTGTGTTGAAATTTCTATAAGTTGGCAACAGAGTCATCATGAGACCTTTTATCCAGATAAGACTATGCCAAAATCTTCAGGAAACATCTTGCATGTTTAATTTTTATTTACAAAAGTGGGGGGAGGGAGGGAGAATGAAGGCTCAGGGGAACATTTGCAGACGTACAGTGTCTGCTCTGTAAGACACCAAATACTTTTTATTCTGGGGATGTAGATGGGACTTTTTCCAGATCTGGCACTTGCTAAGTTCAAATCTGGGGTGGCTCCCAGTCTGGCCTTGCACCGGATTTGTTTGCAGGCTGGGGAGGGAGATGTCACCAGGCAGAGGAAGCAAAGTTCAGGAACCTGAAGGACAAGTCTGAGATATCTCACCTTTAAGGTCAATGAGGCTGTTGAGAGAAGGCTGGCTCTCCAGTCTCTCCAAGTGCAGTCACTGGAAAAAGAACTCTGCCAGTCATGCTGTCCCTGCCCCCTGCCTCTCTGCTGGCACCCAAACAAGGTCTTCTCATGAGCAGCCTTGAGCCAAGAGGACGTCTACTGCCTCCACAATGGTCCTCTGAGAAGTGACTTCTCTGTCAGTGCTTGCTGTTTGCGTTTAGTAGCTGGGAAACGTCTGGGCTTTCTTAGACTTCACACTAAGCCATGAAAGTGTTGCTATGTGAGTGCATGCATGTGTCCATTCCTAAAATCTGCATGATGAAGAAAACATTTTAGGTTTAAATGCTGCTTCATAAAGAAAAAGTATTTTAAGCAAGCAAGCAAACAAACAAAAACAAACCAAACAAAACAAAAAACAAAAACAAACAAACAAACAAACAAAAAACTAGAACCCTTGAATCTGTCCCAGATAGTTTCTGGTTAATAAGACATATTAATAAGAGATGACAAAATTCTATTTATTTGAGTTGTTCTGTTGAAATCTGTAATATAGTCTGCCTGCAGAGGGGAGGAAAGGGTTACCCACTCTGCGAGAACGGAAATCTAAGAAGGGAGCTGTATAACCGGCTTTCTGATGTGAACATAAGATAGTAATGTCTCAAAACTAAACTATTTAAGCAGCTCCAGTTTCTGTGTTAAATTGACTTTAGCATGTTTGTAGCCAAAGGGACAGCTGCTTCCTGAAGGTCCTTTCTTAATGTTTATGAGGATTAACTATTTTTCTGTTGAGATTATTGAGATCATCTTGATGCTTGTATTTGATTCTGATTTGTTGTCTTGTTTCCTTTGCAATATTACTAACTTAGCCTTAGGAGTATTTTTGCTTTGACTTTACCCCCCTTGTTTAAATTGAGCTTCTTTTAGTGAATAAGGACCAGAGTGGGTTCAGAAGAGGAGGCTGTCTGTAAGCTTGACCACCTCCTTCAAATTTGCCCACTGTTCTCTCTCTAAAGATTTATAGCAAATTGCACAATTTTCACACACATGTGCAGTTGCAAGTCACTCAGTGATGTTCCTAATGGAACTTGTTGTAAGTTTGAGCACTGAGGGATTTTTCAAAACAATTTGCAAGTAGACCCTAAGTCTTCTGAGTATATCAGAAGCTGTTTGCAGAGGTCACACTTAGGCCTTGGCAACAGGTTGGTCTCCACTGATGAGCTCTCAAAAGACCCCACATATGCTCACCCAAAAGCATGTGCCTTATTTACATTCCAGGCATGGCAGCACCATGAGGTTCAAATTAAAATCCTGAGGAATCAGTCACTAATTGGCTTCTGTGCTCATTGCATATCCATGGAGCCCACCCTAGGCAGGTGAAAGACATACATGAAGCACTTAGGAGAATGTGGGAGAGGGATAGGGAGGAACAGAGGGAACAACAGCTGAGGCAAAGCAGGAAGAAGGAGCATCGTTTATAGCCAGACCCAGGATTGGGAGGGGTCAGGATCCCTGACGGAGGAAAAAAGGCTGTCTGAAATGGTCAGCAACCCCTAACAATCACCATAGCCCTGTCCAGAGGGATGAGCCACAGAGAACAGGTGAAGAAAAGAGGAGTACAAGGCAAACAGCCTTAGGAGATGCCCATGTGCTCCACCAAGGAGCCAAAGTGGGTCCCGCTTGAGCTTGGTGCTAGGGAGTCTTGCAGTACAGCTCCCTTAGCCTCCCATGTAATGGAATGTGACTGGCAGACGTCACGTCACAGTCCTATTTCTCTGAGATCTTCTGAAAGAAGGTCTTATGGGACTTTGCTGGCATTAGCCCGATTTTGTGACACAGGACACTGCTGCCTCTGTCAGACTCACTCATACTTAGCATAATATAAGTCCTCCTAAGTAGCTCCGTTTATTTTCTTTAGGATGTCTAAACTTCTTCCTTTGAGGCTCCATTTCCCTTACAATTACCTAATTCCATTAGAAAAAATATCTAATCATCCCTCAGGCTTCTGATACTGCTTACCTCTAGGGATAATATATCTAGATACAACCAGCTGGGGTACATGTGTCCAGCCATTAGCCTGTGTGTGCAGTCACTGGCTTGGTGTTCCTGCCACATGGACAGACAGGACATGGTTGTTTCCCATGCAGAGGGCTCAGCTGCCTGTTTCTGAGGAGGAGGAATTCATCATCCCGATGAGAACTCCTGGAGGTTTTGTCCTGGAGCTGGAATGCGTGAGAAATGATAACGCATTGATTAGACTTCTGAGTCAGCCACAGACGCACCCTTGCCACACTGTCGAGTGGCCCATTCCTTCTCCCACTTGTTTGCTCCCTAACTTACCTACTTGACTCATCCCAAGCCCAGCTGATGCCGGAGATAGGCAGACTACACATGGCGGCCCCTTTGCCAGCCTGTGGTGCACCTTCTGCAGCCATTACTCTTGCATCAGGAACAACAACAACACAGCAATGAACTTTTCTTTACTGGATCGGAAGAAGAACATGGGGAGTACAATGAGGAGAGGGAACCCTGGAGAGGAAAAGTGAGTTATGAGAGTGCCTGGGAGAGGAAGGTTTTTTTTTAAAAAAGATGTTTCCCTTTCTTCCACTTCCTCTAAAATTATGTCACATTGGCACCAGTCCCATGTTTCAGTTACAGTGATGTGCTCACCATGAGTAAAACAGCAACCTCTGTAGCAGCAAGGGCATAATATTCTGTACAGTCATTCATCTTTCTCTCTGCATATGGCAGGTGTTCATCAATGCTTTATTTTTTGTTTTGTTTTAATGCCAGGAACGGTGGCATTTCACAGTGCCTGATTATAGCAAAAGGACCAGCATGGTACCCATTGGCACCCCAGTCCTGGAGGTCTGCACACATCACTGTTTCAGCCACTTTCTGCTCCTCACTTGTTCTGAGTTCAGTCATTTGGTCCCAAAGTAGTCTCCTAAGATCTATTGCTACAATTACTTTTTAAGTAATGTGATGCAAGCTTGGTACAGCTGGAGTGAGCATGGAGATAAAAAGGTACTTGGGAAGGGTGCAGAAGACTTCCTTCTTCTTCCCTGGAAATGTGTAGCCTCAAACAGTGGGCGCCTTTGGAAAATCAAATAATGTCCCTCTTTTCTTGAATTTGCAAGGGGAAAACAAGAGAGGCACTGTGTACTGCTGGATAACAGTAACTTCCTTTCTTACAGGGAGCAGATCTTACTTCCCAGTGTATGCTACAGGAGCCCAGTGGAGACCTGATCAAGCCCAGGAGGGCCATGAAAGGAGATGGCATGGGCTTGGGTGGAACTTGACAGAAGATGGACGTGAGGATGGAGTTGACCCAGTTTTGATGGGGAAGAGGTAGCTGGAGGTGGGACAGAAATATCCTGGGGGAGATGAGTAGGGGGACAGTAGGAGCTGTGGTAGTGGGATCCTACGCTGGGAATTGGGATGCGCATGAGAAGGTGGGGGTTGCAGACTGAGATATTAGCAAGGGGGTAGAAGGCAAAGACATAGCAAAGGAGGGTGAGGTGGACAGTATGGGTGTACCTCCTTCTATGTGCATACACTGGCTGGCAAAGAGACACCCAGGAACGCTGGGAACCCCTGGTTTTGCTCTGAGGAACCTAAGCTTTCTTGCTTACCTTGGCCTGAAGACCCCTGGTGCAGTGGCACCTCTCATGTACCCATGAGCCCTAGGAGTGTCCATGCTGTGGTGACCTAGCTGTAATGAAGCCAGGAGAGGACTGCTGTGCTCCAGGAGGTTGTCGCAGTGGGAAGAGTCAGGCCATTCACAGGCTGTGGGGTGCTGCAGCCAGGTGGGACCTGCCCCATGGTCGCTGGCTTTGCCCCACACTGATGTCAACACACACACCGCCAGCAAAATGCCTGCTGCTTTTGACACCTAATCCCAAGTAAATCTAATCCCAAACAATGCCTTGCAGTCTTTACCTTCCAAGAAAATCCGGCAGCTCAGCTTTGTGCTGCCTCCAGCCCTTACTTGGGTAGCGTCATGAGCAACCTCTGAGGCTGCTTCTCTCCAAAGGACACTTCTCCTTCAGACAGGTGCCAGGAGTGAGTCCCTTCTGCAGGAGAGAGACAGGCTCTGCTTGAGTGGGCTACGGAGGTGCACATGAAGGGACATGCAGGTTGTATCTACTCTGCCTGCTAAACGTCCAGGTTAATCTTGCTGTTTGTTGTAAATTCAGCAGCTCCAGGGCTCAATTTTAGGGCTGGTTCTCTTTAAAGTTGTTATAAATGATCTGGATGCAGGAGCCGAACGCACATTAAGAAAGTTTGCAGATGATACTAAATTAGGAGGAGCTGTTGACTCCCTAGAGGGCAGAGAGGCCTTGCAGAGAGATCTTGATAGATTAGAGAGCTGGGCAATCACCAACCACACAAAGTTTAACAAAAGCAAGTGCCGGATTCTGCACCTGGGGTGGGGCAACCCTGGCTGTACATACAGAGTGAGGGACGAGAGGCTGGAGAGCAGCCCCGCAGAAAGGGATCTGGGGTTCTGGCTGACAGCAAGTTGAATGCGAGCCAGCAGCGTGCCCTGGCAGCCAGGAGGGCCAGCTGTGCCCTGGGGTGCATCAGGCACGGCACTGCTGGCTGGGTGAGGGAAGGGATTGTCCTGCTCTGCTCTGCGCTGGTGCGGCCTCACCTCGAGCACTGTGTGCAGTTTTGGGCACCACGGTGTAAGGAGGACATGAAACTATTAGAGAGTGTCCAGAGGAGGGCTACAAAGGTGGTGAAGGGTCTAGAGGGGAAGACATATGAGGAGCGGCTGGGGTCACCTGGATTGTTCAGCCCAGAGAAGAGGAGGCTGAGGGGAGGCCTCATGGCGGCCTGCAGCTTCCTCACGAGGGGAGCGGAGGGGCAGGCGCTGATCTCTTCTCTGGTGACAGCGACAGGACCTGAGGGAATGGCATGGAGCTGTGACAGGGGAGGTTGAGGCTGGGTGTTAGGAAAAGGTTCTTCACTGAGAGGGTGGTCCGGCACTGGAACAGGCTCCCCAGGGCAGTGGTGACGGCACCGAGCCTGCTGGAGTTCAAGAAGCACTTGGACAACGCTCTCAGACACATGGTCTGATTCTTGGGTGGTCCTGTGTGGAGCCAGGAGCTGGACTTGATGGTCCTTGTGGGTCCCTTCCAACTCTGGATATTCTATGATTCTGTGACTTAATTCTTGGTGCAGTGTCCCCACCTGCTTTGTGAAGCCCCAGTAACCTGCCTGAGAAAGGCATCTGAAAGCGATCTCCAAAACAGCTGGGTGTCTATGAGGAGCTTTGCTGGTGACTGAGGTTTTCAGAAGGAAGGAGGGCTGCCAGAAAAGACTTCCTTCCTCTAATTAGCAGCCCCAGCATTTTACACCAGGCACGCTGTTCATGTCAGTCCATTCCTTCTAGTCTTCACTTTTCTTGCTCAGGGGCAAATGCCCACAATTCTCCACTCATGGTTGAATTTTGACAAGGAAATACTCTGCAGCATTTCTTTGAGGCAGCTCGCTTTTCCTGCCGCTCCGGCTGCTGTGATGCTGATACGAAGTGCACACAAAAGTCTGAGAGAGCATGTGCGGCTGCTGTTGCACATTTGGAAACTGGATTCATTGCAAAGCTCAGAGACTTATGGAGAAAGGTATCTGCTTTAACTTTTGTTCCCTGCTGCTACTTTTGGAGGCAGAGGCATTCATCTGGGTTGACTCAGTGGCAAGAGGCAAAGCTGGAAGACTTTAGAGCTTACCAACTCCCAGACATTGGCTTGGGCTTTCTTGTCTGGTTTGGCAGCGGCTGGTGCTGGCTGGGCACGGGTCGAACTTCACCATTAGCTTCTGGTAAGGCACATGAGCTCTGCTTTATATTTTGCAGCTTCTAAAAACTAAGGGAAATCTCCTGTTGTTCAATGTCACTCCTGCTGCAGTCAGTGGAGGCTGAATATCCTTGATTTTACGTGTGTGACCCTTGACCCTTGAATTTGCCAGCCTGGATTTGCAAAATGGGCATCTCTCTTTACCTGTCTAGCTGAGTTAGAAAGTTCCATGTTTTCCACTCGCTAATGGCTGGAGGGGCATGAGAATTCTGATGGGTTGATATTCAGGAGCAATATGATTTTGAACTTATTTAAATAGGCAACTATATCCTGTAGATCATTTTCTTTGCTATGTTGCAAATGTTGTAGTCTGCATTGTGCAGTGAGTATTGTGGATATGTGTTGCATAGAGTCTGGGACAGGCCCTTACTTGTCCTAGATAGCAAGATATAATCACTTTGGACCAGATTTACTTCTCACATAAACAGTCACAGTTCCTCATTAAGGCTGGATATGTTTGTGAAAGCAGTAAATTTGCACGTTATTCCCAAACACCGGGATATTTGACCTACAGCCAGAAAAGAGGGAGTTGTCAGGATGATTGCTAAAATTCAAACTCACTTTTTATTTATAAAGAGGTTGAAAGAGAGGCACTTAGGTGGCTGCAGCCCACCCTACACCTCATCACCTGCTTGGCTGTATTTGTGAGTTAACCAGGTGGATCCAGTCTATCTTACAGCCTAGTGTGAAGCAACATGCACAACTCCAAACCCAGATTCAAATCTGTTTGCAAATATCAAGTTTATTTAGTAAAACGCCAAACTAAACCCTTATATTGAAACAACCCTTCCACACGGACATTCAAAATCCTAGTCCCAACCGAACTGAGTGCTGGGGCACTGAGCAGCACTGCAGTACTTCCAGAAAGAGCTTGAGGAAGCTTCCTCTGGACTGAGAACCCGCTAGGCGCCAGATGATGCTGGGAGATGCGTCTGTTTGCCTCGCTCTTGGTGTGAACCTCTGCTTGGCAGGATGCGTTAGGCCCTTAATGGCTACAGAAAGGCTTTGGAAATAAAAGTTTATATTTACATAGTACACTTCATCCCAAAGGACCCTAAATCACACTGCACAAACTTTACATAAACAGCAGAAGTGAAACGCAGCCCTGTCTGGAATGGAGGGTGGCAGCCAGCTGGCATACGTTAGCAGGACCAAAATAAGAGAAGTGACTATTTTTGGCCAAGGACACCAGGGCAAACCCCTCTATTGCGAAAGTGCCTTCAAAACTTCAAAGCAGAGCTTTACTCTAAACAGTGATTGCGGATAACTTGCTCTTTTGTAGTTGATCAATGTGTTCCCGGGCACATCTGGGGAATTCAATCACAAAGTTTTTGCTACATTTGCTGCCTGCTAGCACTGCAGGACTTCCTCACCCAAGATAGCACATTTCTACTCCAGCTCTGTCCTCATCAGCAGACCTGTAAACCTCTCCTCTGCAGCCCCCACTGCTGCATGCAGAAGACCCAGAAGAAGCCTCTCTGGCTTTCACAGCTGAGCTTACTTACCATGAGCTGGCAAATCTGGAAATATGCATTTTTTTGCTTATCAGCTGGGTGAATTTGTGAGTTGATTAGAAAGGCAAATTTCCACAATGGCTGGCAAGGTAACTTCTCAGAGTATGACTGACCTTTAAATATCAGTGCAGTGCAGCCAGGACATTTGGAGATTTTACCCCAAAGACCTTCATGGAACAGCCTGCGTCGTATCTCTTTGGTCTCTTTGGGCCACACAAATACTTCAACCTGCTGAAAGGCACAGCTCTTTACAGCAATGCAATGGATGAAATGCACGGTGCTTTTACAGACACATATTTATTTTGCGGCCAAGGAGTTAGTCCATACTTACAGAGCACACTGCATCTCAGGGAACCCTGAATATCCCTGCAGGACAATTGGCCCCATGGCAGCCTGTGGGCCTCCTCTCGTATTTCCACATTGGGTTGCAGATGGATCTTCACATGTGAGCCTTCCCCTGCTCCGGCATCCCCCCTCCTGAGCTGTCCCCTCACATCTGCATCATGCCTGCGCAGGGCAGGGCCAGCGCTGGGCCCAAGCACTGCTGTGCTGCTAGAGCACTCCCTGGCACGATTTTGGGAGATATGAACAGTATAGGGACCGTTCGAAAGAGGTGGGGTGGATGAGGAGCATTTAGGCACAGCACTTGCCTTTAGGCCAAGCCCCCAGCCTTTTTGTTTATTAACGTACCTGCGGCCTTTGAGAGCAGAGCACCCCTTCCACAGCAATGCTGCACATTAGATGGGACAGAGAAGGAGGAAGTCAGCCAGGAGCCAGGTGTCTTCCAAGGAGCCTTCAAGCTGGGACACAACTCAGCGGGACGCCACTTTGAGGTAACGTGAGGTTGTACCCATCCTCCCTGTCTCATACCCTGGCACCAGCACTGGCACCAGTGCAAATGCATGGTGACAGGGGGAGGTAGCTGGTTGGTCTGGAGACTGTATTTTTCTTCCCTGTGGTGTTAGCTTTCAGCTAGCTCAGCTCCCTGCCTGGCTTCCCACCAGCTGCCGGGTTGCAGGAGCACAGCCAAGGCTGCAGAGGAAGGTGAACCCCGAGGCAGCCCCGCTTCAGACCAGTTTATGCCACTGGGGAACAGCCCCACATTGCAATGTGGGAATGCAAGAGGGAGCCTGCATGCACTGAGAGCTCATATGCCGCCGTGTGAGAGATGGCAGGGGTTGTTACAGCACGACATGGGGCCACAGGCACCACAACTCCCTGCTCGGCTACATGTGGATCTGATGAGGGCAACACTGAAGCCAGTTCTGGATTTTGGATGAGTGGAAGAGGGACAGACTTGCAGCAGCGAAGCCAGTTCCTGCATCCAGACTGGCTTCTCTAACACTGTGATACTCAGATGGACGTTTCCAATCCATGAAAATCTTAAAGTGGCATTTCTCCATCAGAACAAGCGTACGAAGTCTGAGTAGGACATATACAGCAGAGTGCTAATAGCAGGGCTTTGGTCTGTTTGGTTCTCTATATTTTCAAACTTATTGCAAAGCAGCATTAAAGGCCCCGTGGACTCAGAGCAGGGTTGCAAGGGATGACATTTTAGGTGCCCAAAGTGTAGAGCTCTGGGTTGCCTTCCCTTTTTTTCCCAAATCCATGGCTATCTCCTTCCTGCCAAGCAGAGCATCAGCCAAGCCCTCATCATCTTCTAATGGTAATACGGATCTCAGTGGATTTCCCCAGCCTCCTGCGTCTCCTGAGAGTAGGGCAAGGCTCTGAGGGTGGCACCTCCATGTGGGGCAGTGGATCCTCCTCTTAACTCAGCTGCCACGGAGAAGGGATCAAGCCTGCCCATGACTTCTCCAGCTTTACCAGATCTGTGCCTGAAGCATGCTGAGAGGACTGGAGAGTGAGAAAGGGAAAAACAAAGAACAAAATATTTGGTGACCTCATTTGAGCTCCGAGAAATGCAGAGATGTGCAGGAACAGAGAGTGATCCTCTGGGAGGAGCAAAGTCCGGGGAATGCGAGACTACTCTCTTCCTGATCACAGAACTGATGCAAAAATGAATGGAGAAGGTGGAGCCACCTTTGATGTTCGGAGCAGATTATAAAACCATGCTGCACCAGTTCCCGAGATTCCTAGATAGGGAAAGCTGGTCACACACTGGGAGATCTTCCACAAGGTGCCAGGAGCTCCCAGCTCAGTGTGCTGCAATTTTCCTGGTCCTTTGCTTTAACCCCCTTGCCTTTGCCCTGTTTGCACAGCATCAAAGCACTGCAATTCCCAGAAAACAATTTGTTTTGCCTAATATTTGTCTTCATTTCAAAACCAATTTTTTTTTTTTTACCTTACCGACATAATCCAACTCATAGTCCAATATACAAAATCAACCCTGACCTAGAAAAGGCCTGCAAAACTTGTGCAACGATGCTGCAGGCAGGCAGTGAAGCCCCACAGTCCAGCATTTAGGCACTCAAACTGGTTATGCACAAGTTCCGTAATTTTATACATTCATGAGTGTATTCAGGCACTCCAAAAAAACTCTCACAGCACAAGGAAACCAAGACTCGCCCTCTCCTCCACCTCCTGCCTCCCAACACAGGGCCCTACAGGGAAATGCATTGTGCTGCTGTTGACGTTTCCCCAGAGCAGACACATCCATGACGGCATGAAATATTAATAAACAAGTACAGAGAGCATTAACAAATGCTGACAGATCTCCCACAGTTAATTGACACCCACCATTCTATTTAAAATTAATAAAGGCTTGCCGAGCATGCAGAACGCACACCCCATAGCAGAAGAAATGTCCCACACAGCTCAGCAGGTTGTGTCACTGTATCGGTGATGCTGCGCACCACAAATCATGACAAATATTCCAAGCATTATGTCAGGCCCGTGTTGAGGCGTTGCTCTTAGCCCAGGTGTGGGAGGGCTGTCTGATGCATGCTCTGGAAATTGCCACTGTGACGGTGCGTGACACGGGCTGCCAAGAGAGCCGAGAAGCATCTGAGCCCCTGCTGTCCAGCTGAGGTGAGTCCATCTGACTTTCTGGTGCAGCTGGAACTACAGCCAAATGGTGCTTGGCTCTCTCAGCCCAGCTGACGTCTCCCAGAAGGCTTTTGATGCTGCGAATGGTGCTGCAACGCATTCCCGTTGCTGTTCCTGCAGACATTCTGTGGTCTTTTCTATGATCCAGATGTCCCAAGAATATCTTACTCAGCCATGCAGGTAGGATGTGGACAGAACTTTCTAGAAATGAAAGGAGAAACTGTGGCACTGCTAATGACTGTGTGATGGCAGTCCTCTTTTTATTCAGCAGTGGAGGCAGGTGGCAATCTGGGGAATTGCATATGCTGTAAAGACCAAGAGCTCTTACCCTGTACAAGCTCTTCATAAACCCTGAAGTAGAGCAGGACACTCCTAGATGAAGTTTTCTTGGAAAACCGTGGGGTTTGGGGCACCATCAGTGGTGTAGTTGGAGATGGGACTGGCTCAAGTGAGCAGGAGTAACCCCGCGCTTCTGCAGTTTGCACCATCTAGGCTAGGGTTGCCTCCAGGTATGGGTGCCTGTTTGTGTTTATCAACCCCAAGCCTTGGTTCAGGGATAACAACAACAGGGTTGTGCTGCCAGTGCAGCCAAGGAAAATAGGAACCCTCGTATGCGACACTAACAATACCCTGAGACCTGGGGACTTTCACATTCTGCCCTGGATGGTGATGACCATCTGCTTTTGAGTAGATTGTCTCATGTGGGTAGGCTAATGTGGTGGCTCTGAGGTGAACCACACGTGGAATGGTACCCTTCTCACCTGCAAGCAGCTCCTGTGGACCAGCTGTGACCTGGGACGTACCTCCCTCCCAAAAGGGAAGAAAAGTGCATGAAAAGTGGGGAAGATGCTTGGACAACAGTTCCTCGAGGAGAGCACCTTGCCCAGCCATATTGAGCTCCTTCTGCTCGTCATCTGTGTTTTCGTTCTTCTGGCACCGTAGCAGGCAAGGAAGAAGAAGCCAGAAAATTGGCAGCCAAAATTGTGTGGGAGAGTTGTGCCTGGCTCAAAACTGCGCAGCTGTCCAGCCCTGATGTGCCAAATATACTCACACTGGTCGCCACTTGTGCCCAATGACCAGTCCAGCTACCTTGGGGAGAGCTGCTTTGTTCATACTGATTTGTTAGGAACTCGAAAAATGGTACCAGCTGCTCCCAAAAGGTGAATCATAGAGGTTTATTAGTGCGAACGTCTACGTGGAAATCAGTGACTTCTGGCTATGCTCTGTTACCTGCCCCATCGTGTACCACAGGAGCGATCCCACAGCCCAGCAGCACCCCAGGGTGACATGGGATCCCAGCTCATGGTGTCGTCCGTGTCCTGCTGATGTGTCCTCCTTCCCTCTCTCCAAGTGTAAATAATGACTCATATAGTAAAAGTTGTGTGTTCATTTGCAGACTGCTCCTGCCTGCTAGTTTATATGACGTAACTGCATTGCAACACCACACTGCAAAGTAAACTCCTCTGTGTAGCCAGATCCGAAAAGAGAAAAGAGCTTCCCCCTGATCTTGGCTGAGATTTGAACCTGGGCTTCTGAGGGAACTACAATCTCTTTTCGTTTAGGCCATGGAGTTACCTCCATGAGAAAGGTACCAAACCCGACTTGATTTCCAGTTTCTTGTACGTACACAGGGGCTGAATCAAAGTAACTTCAGTCATGGCTTTGATTCATATTCCCAGAACTGGCTTAAGATGCAGTTTAATGGCCTTCCTGCTCTCCGCTATTATCTGCTTGCTGGAGATTCGTAGCTCCCCGGTAGAGTTGGTGGACCTGGATGTGCATGTGCATCTCTGTGCTTTGATGTTTACAGCTTCCCAAGACGGTATTGAAACTCAAGCACTCATGATCAGGGATAATGGGAGCTGGTGAATTAACACATGCCTTGAAATGCTCTCATTCGGTTCTCCAGGATAATACACTCAGTATTCTGGTTTAGCAGTGTTTACACATACCCCTATCCAGTTGTTTACATCATACTTTGTAATTACCTTCACAGAGCTGTTTCGTTGTTTCTGGGGATGATGTAATCTTTGCTTTGCCGACACATTTTGCTATATTGAAGGGCTTTGGAACACTTCCTTCTGCGATTTTATTTCACTGGCTCTTTAGGAAATGCTGTAGCTATTTTCTCATCTAGCAGTGGCCAGAACTTTTGTTTGGGTGAAGAATACGGGGACAGCCGACTTCCTGCCATTAAAGAGATCTCTTGTTGTACAACTGAGGTTGGGACAGAATAATTTGATCTACACTTGCTACAAAATAGCTTGGATCTTCAGCTATGCTAATGCACTACTTAGTCTGAAAAAAGCGAGGGGACAAAGGTTTAAGCCACCTTCCGCTGTAGCCCGTGCATAACATTGCATCACTTAACCGAAGATGCCACATTAGCCTGGGATGGATAAACTGGCATGCCTTGGAGCTTGGATGCGTCCCATCACGAGTCCTCTAGGGTGAGTGTATGTGTGCAGGCTGCACCCCTCGTGCGGGATCTGGGTGGTGAAAGGGGACCTAAGCAGGAATAGGACAGACTCAGTTCAAATCTGACTCTTGGCCAGCGGATGGGGGGAAGATGCAGGCATTTAACTATGGTTAGTCTCCATAAGAGACATCCTCATTTAGTTGGAGACACTGTAGTGAAGTGAGTGGGCCACTGGAAAGGGACATGTTTTCCCAGGTCTGTCATTTGCTTGCTAGGTGATTTTTGGGAAATCAACCACCTACTCAATGCTATCAGTGCAGTGTCTATGCAATGGCTGTAAAACTGTACCTCGAAAACCGCTTTGAGATCCACCAGTGAGGCATGCTATCTAAAGTCTCTTTTTGCTCCTTCTGGCTGGATCTTGACCTCTTTGCTATCAGCAGAAAATAAATCATGAGATGACACGGAGTGTCCCCTTCTCCCCTGGCTATCTCACAGCCAAGTGGCTTGGGCACGCCGCTGGGGTGTGGGAGAGGAGGGTTTGAGCTCCCTGGGGCTGTGGAAGCAACGGTGCTCCCAGGTGCTGACTGACACAGCCTGGCAACCTTCGCTGTTCCACTGGAGCAGTTCCCACCCTGGGTGTTTACTCAGCGCTTGTGCTGGATATCTTCATCCCACAGGGAGCCAGCAGAGCAGAACCTCCCCTTGCCCCAGCTCCTCCAGGGCAAATACCCAGCGCCTGCCTGTAAGCGGCTGATGGAGGCAGGTATGTGGGAAAGTGCCCATTTTTTGCACAAAAGTATCTGAGATGAGCACCCACACCGAGGGCCACCAGCTCTGCTGGGAGGGACAGACCTCTGGCAGAGGGAACCGAGAGCTGGGAGCCTGCGAAACCACATCTCCACCTGGCTCTGGGAAGTGTCAATCAAAGCCATGATAGAAGTTAAATTGGTGCGGCTTCTGTGTAGGGATGAGCCCTCTAATCTGTGAGCTGCTGAAGGCCTCCAGGACCGTTATGCTAGGCAGAGGTCACTGAAGCGCAGCTCGCTCCAGCCTCGTTCACCCTCAGTGGGCAGGGAGAGGCCGCAGAGGGTGGCTGGGGCGTCCCTGGTCCCCTTGTCTGCGGGGAGCCTGGGGATGAAGCAGGAAGGCAGCTTGCTGGCCCTCCTCCATCAGAATGGGGACCAAGAGCTCACCTGATTTTTTAACTTTTAGAAGGATTAACACAGATTTATGTTTAGGAAATCAGACTAATTCCAGTCTGAAGAGCAGGACAAATCCTCCTGGCTCCCAGGAGGGTAACATCATAACCCATTATTAGCTGTGCCAGTTACAGTTATTTCCTTCCCGCATTTCCTTCCAGGTGCCAGACTATAACGCTATTTCTTTTCTTCCTGAGAGCACTATTTTTAAAACTGAAGAATTGAACGTTATTACTATAGTAGGTGTTGTACCATGTGGCCCATTATGTAATGGGGTGTTTATAGCTGCGATGCTCTTACCCGGTCCATTCGTAATCAGAAGTAATAGTACCACTTCACCACTTGCTCTGCTTGAGGATGCTGCAATAAATCCCGATGAGGCATAGCTTCGCTGCAGCTGGTGTGTGATATAGAAGCACTGTGCATTTTTACTTCTTTAACGTTTATAGCTCTTTTACATTATATGAATATTGCCGGTCCTGAGGATTCAACCATCATGAATCAACCCTCAGAAAATAATGAGATTTTACAAAATGTGTACTTTTGAAGTGTTTTTTTATCGCCCTTCAAATGGGCCATTGTGTTGCGCTGTTAGGCTTCCCTCGTTTTCCTGCCACAAGTTGGCTTTAAGGAAGGAAAAAGAAAACCGAGATTCACGTGATCGTGTGATTCCAGCAGCCGCCCCTAACAAAATCTCCCGATATCACAAAACTCAAGATAATGTTCTAAGAGTTGTCAGCACAGACAAGCAGATCCTCATCTGTGTGATGGGTCAACCCAGCTCCGTGGAAGGAGCAAAGAAGCGTGCATTTTTGAGGTGATAGCAACAGAAAGCAAGGGCTAGCAGGTCAAGGGCTGAGCAGAGCAGAGAGCATGGGTATAGGACACTTCTCTTGTTGGCAAGGAATTATTCAGCAGCACACAGTCCGAACCACCAGCTCATGCCGCCGCCTGCTCTGCTATGCTGGCGCAAGTGTCTGCAAGGTTGCAGCACAAAGCGGGTAAGGAAATCGATCCAGGTTAAAAATAACGCTGCCTCTCCCTCCCCTTCTCCTCCCAATTTTGCAACATTACTTCAAACCTGGATCAGATTCCTGATCCTGCTCACTGGCTGGCACTGCAGCTGTAGCAATGACACAGCTGAAAGGGTGGTGGTGTGGTTGCAGAGCGTTGGGAGCAGAAGACATCAGACTGGGTATGCAAGAGCTTTCTTAGAACCGATCACAGACTCAGACTTAAGGGAACAAGTGCATGGGAAATGAAAAGAAAGTAGGAAAAAAGAAAAAAAAAAAAAAGGAAGGGGTGATGTGTCCTCTCTGGTGCAAGCAAGGAAGAAACTAAGAGTCAGGAGTGGCGTTTTTGTGAAGGCAGTTGTGGCTTCCTTGCAGTGTTCAGGGAGGTGTGACTTTGAAGAGCTTCTTTGTAAATGAGCAGGATTGCACCTAAGAAACACCAACCCTGGCATCAGCTCCTCTTAAAATTCGAACACGGCCCTAAATTTAGTTTGACACTTTGCTGAAATGAAGGGTGACTGCAAATGGATTTAAATCTGTATTTTGCTTATTTCTTAACACCAGTGTGCAGGACCGATGGATCGAGACCAATAGACTCATGAGCAATTACTCTAAGAACAGACCTAAAGAAATGGCACTAATTGGGAAGCACTATGGGAGGGGGCTGCAGCACCCCAACCTGCCCTGCTCTAGGATGTCCATGCCTTGTTCCAGTACTCATCAGCTCCCTTCTGATGCCTGCAGAGCTCCTAAGCCCCACATTTACAAGTGTTTAAAACTTTGGCTATTTTTAAGTCTTTTCCTAAACTACCCAATGCTGTTGTTCCTGCTTTATGCTACTCTTCTCCTAACTCTGCACTGTGTCATCTCCCCATGTTAGTGTTCTCCAGCTACATGTTTTTTCCATTCCTATTGCACTCATCTGTCTTTCCGTTCCTTTTTTATCCCCAGCTCCCTTAGCTTTCTTATCCCGATTAGCTCTTTTCCCCCTTCAGCATTTCTATTCTGACCAGTGTTTTCTAACTCCAGAACTGGATTTCTAAACAAAGCATCACAAGTAGGAAAGCTACAATTAACAGTTCTCCTACCAGTGTGTGATCCATAAGTGTGTGATCCACAAGTATGTGCAAGAGCTCCTGTCATTACCTTGCTATGTGTTTGTGAGGCAGACAGTTTTACTTTCCCCCAGCCTCCACCTTGTTTATCTTTTAAAAGTGTCCCCTAGTGACAGAGACTATATTTCCCTACCAGTATGTACAATTTCTAGCACATCTGATTGCTCCTGCAATATAAATGCTAAGTAATCATCAAAATAACACATAAAGCACTGCAATCTGAGGATGTCTAGAGCTGCATACTGTGTAACCATCTCTCTCTGACAATCACCCACTTACATAGCACTGAGGATCTCGGAGCATCCTCCAGAAATGGTGAGGTCCTCGTATCTTCCTGCCACGTGCAAGCAACAGTGACGTGCCACAAGACATGTAACAAGTCGCTGCAGACAGGCTGAGGGGACTAACAAAGCCTGCTGAGTGCTTATGCTGTGCTTTAAACACTTGGCCTCCTTCTCCTTCCCACACAGCAGTGGGAAGCGGGACATGATTTCAGAGAGGTGTGGAACCACAGCGTCCGTGGGACGAGTGATTTTACAAGTCCCCTGAAGGCAGCCACAGCAGTTGGTGGATTGGAAAGGGGAAAATGAGAAGGGTATATAAAGTCCACCTCTGTTTGCTAACATCCTTTATTTCTTTTGCAAATAATGCTCTCAGCCAGCGTTTCCCAAAGGGGGATCTGGAGGGAATCACACGGTCTCCGCACGGACTTATATACGAAAGGAAGCAGCTGGTCCCTGACATTTACTGCTGTACTTCAGCTCGGGAACTTTGGTTGAAACACTGCACAAAAACGCATTTCTCTGGGTGATTTCCATCCTTTCTTTTTTTTTTTTCAATTAAGTAATTAATGCTACAGGAAAAAAAAAATCTCTGAGAGCTCATTTCAGCCAGGACAGGTTGTGCCGGAGCACAAGCAGAGGTAATGTTGAGGTGCTGCAGGACACAGGCTTGCTCCTGTTGTTATTTTAGCTGAACCAGTTCACCCTTGCTGGCAAATATGTGATAATGCAGTTTGTTTATAGCAGGTACCAAGCATGGCACAGCTGTACTGGATTAAGTAACTTCATTGACTCATAGCTGAGTTATTGGGCCACCTAGTCCAGCCCCTTGCCAGGGCAACGGTGTTCACCATGTACACCCTGACGGGCTCTCCACGCGCTAATTAAGCTTCGCAGCTTTTCTGTGAGATTAGATGCATCTATAAACATTTTTCAGGTATAGAAACTGAGAAAAAATTCTTCCTCCTGGTGCCATCAAGTTATTTCTTCTGATTTCTTCTAGGGGTGCTGAAAGGTCCTTTCAAAGAGCCAAACACCCTTGCAGGCTTGAGCAGGATTTATCATTTGGTATCACCACACCTAGGGAGTTCCTGGCCAAAGCTTCGATACTTACGATGGATATTTGGCACCTAAATTCAAAACAAGCCAAAAATAAGTGAGTTTTTAATAATCCTGCCATAAGCATGAGCTGCATGCCTTCAGGGCCCGTTGTGTTAACTCCCAGGTGTTAGAGCTGCTTCAGCGGTTTTTAGACAGTTGATCTCCATGCTGTTTGAATGCGAGCAGGCTTTTAATGGATGTCCTGATCTACCCATATTGGCTTTTAGGGGAGCTAGCATGGGACTTTCTCTGAAAAACCACCCCTGTTTCCACAGGTGCTCTCACATTGATTACAGTGGTTGTGCAACAGCTGCACAACCTTGAGAACTACACAAGCGAAGAGCACGTGGCCAGGCACAGGGAAGAGGAGACACCAATAGCTGCTCTTGTAGAATACCAATAATCACATAAAGCTGGTGAATGAGCCAGGAAATGGGAAAAGCTCTATGGGTTGCTACCCAAATGGCCTCTTAGTACCAGCTCCAAATTCCCTCAGAAGGGAGCTTCATAATCAATGTCAAAATGCAAGTGAGTTTTTTACTCTAAACCCAATTCCATTGAAGTCATGGGGGAAAAAAATGCTCACTGGTTTCACTGTGACTGAGATTTGGGTTTGGAACAGGGGAACTCACTAATCTTCACTGAAGCCAATGGCAGGAACTGCAGTGACTTCAGCCTGTGATCTGGCTCCTGGTGGCAGTGCTGCTTTGAACTGGCCGCAGCAGTTGATGCCCACTGTCCCCACCAGCTAGTCACTCAGGCCTCCCTACAGCCTCCCGGGCTCCACCAGCCCAACTCTTTGTGTAACCATGCAGTAAACTGTGTTAGGAAACAGCCCAGTGAAACCATCCATGTTCGCTGGCATAGTTCACCCCAAACAACTGGGTGAGCCCAACAGAGAGGTGGCACGAAGTCCAGCAAGAATGGGGAGAAGACGCTGCTTAATATTGCCATCAAGATGTTGTCCCATGGAAGATGCTCCTGGACTGGTGACACAAAGAGGCCATGCACACCTTGTGCTGCTGTAAAAAGGGGGGACATCACCATTTCGCTTGTGCTGGATCTCACATTTGTTGGATGCCTCACTGAACTGCTTGAGCTCACTAACCTGGAAGAAAACTAAGCTGGCCAAAAAAAAAGAAGATGGTTTCCCAACAGGCTGTGAGATGGCTCAGCTGTCTTATATCACTCTAGCCTTGGTGATCAGGTTCTTGATCCATGTTACTTACGCAAGGACATGCGTTCACATCCACGGATCTCTCCATGCTTGATGGAGACGATCCACATTTACAATGTAAATACCAGAGAGAATAAGTCCATAATGTGACTAATTAGTTTCCTTCAGCATCACCGTATTGGTATTTTGTTTATTGAGCTCTTCCATTCCAGTTCAAGACTGAACACATAGACCCATGTGCTGGCCTCTTCCAGGATCATTGCTTTGTGGAGAACTTCTGCTGAGGCTGTTTTTATTTATTTCCTCCACTTCTTAATCCAAAGCTTTTATTGAGTTGGACATACCTGTTCCCTGCAAAACTCCCAGCAGCTTTGTTTTTACATCATCCAAGAGTGGCTTAGCCAGGGGTGGTTTCTTTTTTTCTGGTTTCTCCCTTGTGACTTCGAATGCCAAGTTTCAGCCTGAAAAAACATTTACAGCTGTGTTATATAAACTAATGAAAAACAGTGTTTAAAATGAAAGTGCTGGCACAACTTTATGGAGAACAGGAGTGGAAATAGCCATATGGTAATAAACAGGCTACCTGATATGGTTTATTGTTTAACTCATTGCTTACTTTTAGAAACTTAGGTTTACGTTTCCAAATGTCGTCTCTGAGTCCTCTGAGATGTTGGCATGCGTT
Organism: Chauna torquata; assembly: GCA_013399475.1. NCBI lineage: Eukaryota > Metazoa > Chordata > Aves > Anseriformes > Anhimidae > Chauna > Chauna torquata. The sequence goes on from VXAL01012030.1 coordinate 88,430, forward strand.
CAGTCACCCAAACCTGGTTTTGGGTCCTCTTCTGAGTACATAGCCTTGGAGCAGCTCGGTGAGAAACGTGCCTTTTCAGGCAGGGGCCGGCTGTATTTCCATATGCTTTGCAGCACAGAACAGACTGTAAACAAAGTGTGAGTTTCTAAGGTAAACAACAAGCAATGGACATGAAAATGTTTGGGTATAAATTTTTTTTTCCTTGCAGCTCACCATTAGGAAGACCAAAGAGAGGGAGACATTTCGCGTTACTGTGGTGCTGACTTTCTCATGTGTAGCTGTGACAGTTTCCTACCTTGTGATTGCAATGTCATGATGAGATATTTATAACATGCCAGGAAAAATGTTGCCTTTTTAAAGCCCATCAGAGTAGCATAATAGCAAGCCTTGTAATCTGTCTTTGCTATATACTGAAATCACTCGATGGAAATGATTTTTATATGCTGACTGTTGGTGTGCATATTAAAGCCATTTCTAAGGAGAGGCTGTAAAACATACATCCGTACACGGCGCTGCGCACACATGACTGCACAACGAGATTAGGCCACCCGGCAGTAAAAATGCCTGCGCCTGGTCTAACAAGAGCTTCCACAGTTGTTACTGCAGCTGGAGCAGCGCTGGTACCAGAGCCAGGGTGGGAACAGCGCTGGCACAGATAAGCCTTTACGGTAAATCAGCTATAACATGGTTTGGCTCCAGGCCCAACTAATAACTAACCAGTGTTATGTTAATTATTTGCTATCCTCTTAAATACAGCGATAGTTACAGGCCAGTGCTAAACATTAATGACTGCTGTGTGCTGTTGGCTGTCATAAATTCTCTATTTTTTTTTTTTTTTTGACATACTGCATCACTGGCTAATTGACAAGAGTTGTGAATGATTCTGGTTTTTGTGTTCTTTTGTTTTTTTGTTTGTTTGTTTGTTTGTTTGTTTTTTCCTTTAGTTCTGGCTTCTTTCTAGCAGCCTCTCTTGAAGGAATAATCTAGAGTGTGCTTGTAAGGATAAGCAGATGCTCACATACATTTGGATATTTCATTCCATAGTTCCCATGCATTCTATGTGGTAATTCAGCCTTACATGTTGCCTGCAAAACAGTCATTCTCTCACAAGTCCCCCAGTAAACCTGCTCCAACTGGAATATATTTCCAGATCTGCAGTGTAACCTCCAAGAAGACGGGCAGCAAAACCACAGAGCCCCTCGCCATCCTCCTCCATCCACCCTCACCAAAAGTCCCCAGTCCCAAAATCCCAGTGCACCGTCCCATCAGGGGCACCAACAGATCTCTTTGTGGGACTGATTGAGAAACCGATCCAGCTCTGAGCAGTCAGTACATTTTTTTCCCCTGGGGTTACTTTTTTAAGCTGACAAAGCAAAGGGGCAGCCTGCAGTAGCACTGGCAAAGGCAGAAACAAATGTCAGAGGAAGGTATACCTGTAATTAGCATCGCCTTGAATGCTTCCCTCAGTGGAGCCATGACCTGGGACCTGTCTCCATCACAAAAAGATCACGGTAGGAACCCACTGGTTGTGAGTCACTGGTTGTGACTCCCTGGACAATTCCGCTAAGTGGCTATTTGCCCCCTTGAAGACATCATCCTAACAAGTAATCTAGAGAGACTTACACGTGTAAATGTTGCTGACGTGCCTTTGGAAGTGGCCCTCTATGTCTTACCAGCTTGGTCTCCTTCAACGTGAGGAAACGGTCTCAAGTTGTGCCAGTGAGTTTTAGACTGGATATTAGGAAGAATTTATTCATGGAGAAGGTGGTTAGGCATTGGAACAGGCTGCCCAGGGAAGTGGTGGAGTCCCCATCCCCGAGGTATTTAAGAGACGTGTGGATGTGGCACTGAGGGACATGGTTTGGTGACGGGACTTGGTAGGTCAGGGTGATGGCTGGACTTGGTGATCTTGAAGGTCTTTTCCAACCTAGATAAGCTTATGATTCTGCGACAAAGATTTTGAGTCTCTGCTGTGCTTTACCAAGGCACCATGGGCTGGTGGGAGGGTTGCCAGTGTGCTTTTGCACTGCAGGCATCCCTGTGACCCTGCAAGTGGGAACACAGCAACAGAGGTCTTTGGGCAGAAGTATGGTACTGCTGGCATAACTTTCGACTCACGGTAGGCTTTTGTGGATGCAGGTAAAATGCTACCAAATCCCAAATATACACTCCTCCTAACATTTGATTACACTTTGCATGAGTATAAAAGGCTAACAAGAAACCAAGGGAGAATTAGGCCCAAGAGAGATAAGCTTTAATAACCCTGCAGCCTCCCCCAGGAGGTAATTTGTGCAGCTGCTAAATAAAGCAAACACTACTGGAATTTAACAAATAACACAGATTAATAACAGGGGGAGCCATTCTCCATTATCTGGGTGGGACATACATTGTTTCATTGATATTGCTACAGTGCAGGGAGATTGAAATAAATCATGGTTTAATTAAAATAAAATGGAAATAATGGAAGACAAAGGAATCGCTGATGTTCTTCCAGTCTACTCCAGGAAGTGCTGTTCTTGATAATGATGGGCAGAGCTCATCGGGGAAAAATGAAAGGTAGACAAGCAGGGGGACATGAGGATAAAAATTGAACAGAAAATGATTTCAGTCGGGCCAACAGCTTGGTTAATAGAGCTCCATGCTAATGAATATTGGCATTCACGTGGGCCCACCTAGCCTTTGAAGTGATTGGGGTGTGGAGGGAAAGCTCACAACTTTGCTGCTGTTAGAGCAGAGCTGGCTCCCTGCAAGCCCAGGCTCCCTGCTGAGTGTGCACTGCTGTATTACCAGACCGCCTGCAAAGCGGAAACCAAACAGGACTTTGGAGAAATTGTTCTGAAAATCTAACCTTAACTTTGGAGAACATAAAGGCAGTGCTGAAGGCACTGAGATCTCATGGGTTTCAGGGACAGAGCAGCTCTTGCACTCTGAAAATTAGACCCCAGGCACACCAACACCAGCAGCTAGCTACTGAGGCACCCAAAACGAGAATTTCTGTGTCCTGATCCCACCTGGTTAAGCTCATGGACTCCACCAGGACCACACCTGAGTCTTTCAGCAAACTGTATCACAAGGAGGAATATGTTAGAAAATCTGGCCTGTGTTGGACTCGGATCCGGGCTGGATCCGTGCAGATCCCACCCCAGTTTCACCCGGTGGAAAAGGCAGTGCTGAGAACTGGACCATGCATTGCTGTAGAAATGAAATTATTTTTTCAAAAAATAAGAAGAGTGTTTGGAAAGAGGACAGCTCTTGCAGTCCTCTCTCTCTCTCTCTTTTTTTTTAACGCATTTATTTGTTTTATTCTATTTACAGCCTCTAGTTTTCTAGTGTGTCCGATTAAATTTCACTTTGGAGCGCTCCAGCCCGGGAAGGCAGCAGCCAGCCCTGGCCGCAGCCCAGCTGGCCTCTGCCCTAGTTCCTCTCCCTGCTGCAGGCAGGGCTGTGGGATCGCTCCTTTTCGGGGCTAAACCGTGCCACCCACTTTTGATCATTAAAGGAAATGAAGCTGAAAATACATTAAAAGAAGTAAATAAGACTTGCGTACGAGGGAGCGAAGATGGCAAAGCAAGCAGTCTCCAGTGTTAGCGCGCACAGCGCGGGCTGCCCCTGGTTCAGTAGCGTTCTGCGCACTTTTGGCAGGGCTATAAATGATGGCACGAGGTGTGAGGCAGTGAAGGATAAAATCCCAAGTATTCAGCTTTCAAGGAAATTTGCGAAAGCCACTGTCTCAACAGCCAAGATTTACATGTGTCTTCCGAGAAAGAATTACTTTTCTATGGGAAAGTAATCGTCCCCTGCACTGCTGAGCTAATGATGTATAAAATAACTCTGACAAGCCAAAGTCCCACGGTGACACCAGCCAAAAGTGAAGAGAAAAGGGATTCCAAACAAGCTGTTGGTGACCAGAAAACAACTTGAAGCAGATCGCTAGCAATAAATCTTAATATGACATTGGAGTCGGGCTCATCTTACAAAGAGCAAAGAGTAGACGGAGAAAGGCAGATGGCAGTGCCTTCCCCAGTGGTATAAACAGAGATGAATGCATATCATTTCTGAGTACTGTAAATGTCCCTGCCTATCTCAACAGCGTAAGTAACTGGAAAGAGCATTAATACATTTCTAAGGACTGACTTTTAATTGTTCTGTCGTTTACAACCATCAGTTGTATTTCATTCTATTTACCATGGCAATAGCTCCAAATATTCCATGCAATGGAAATGATGACATTGAACTAGAAATGTTTTATCTGCCAAGATCTCAGCTTCACACTAGCAGTTACCCTGCAGTGGCTGGTGGCAGAAAGAACATACTGCAGCGTAACAGGAGGTTACGTCCTTTACATGGCTACATTTAATCACTTCTAATGCTTATCTGAGTTGTAGTGGAGTACAAGGAAATACAGATTCTGCATTCAAATCTTTGCAACTATGAAAAATAACAGCAACAACAATAAGAATAAAGCATAATTATTGTGTCTGCCTCTCCAAGGAATCCAGGACTTTTTCGTATTTTACAGGTAGATTGTCCTTTGTTCAAGCATTTTCCATGAAAGTTGGCGTGCGGAAAATGCATGCGAATCATGAAATCTGCCTCAGTATAAAGAGCACTGGAAGAACTGTGAGCCTGATCACACTGAACATGCAATCACATGCATAAAATGAACAAGCTGAAAACTAGAGTATTTATTCTTCCTGTGATATACTTTAATTACAATTCTTTTTGGGTTATCTGTAGCAGTAGGATCAAAAAAAAAAAAAATCAGATAGTAGAATGACTTACCAAAAATACATGTCCATACCATTGCAAATGAATAAAACTTTAATTTTTCTATCCTATGTGGGTACATTTGTGTGTAAACCTTTTAAAAATGTTCTTTTCAACTTCTTGAAATTCACTTACACCATTTCATAGTTCTTCTGCAGAACAAAGCTGACGTCTCCAGATGGCAAACATAAACATCCAAAGACGGACTGCCACTCAAAAACACGTGGGGAACATTCGCCAAAGCTAAATACAGTGCTAGAAGAATTTCAATAGCAGAGTAAAAGTTCTTCTGAACATGCCATTAATACTGGTGCAATAGATCTAACTGACGCGTTGGAGGTGGTGAGCTGCACTCAAATACTTTTCTACCCACAAAATGGCACTTATTTCTGGATTGTTTTATACTCAGGAAATCATACAGTAAATCAAAGTGACAAATTACACAAACTGTACTATAAAGTGCAGCACATATTAAGTGACATACAAGAAACATGCACATGTGCATGGCTTGGAAGCGTGCATGGGATTCAACCATTTGCTGAATAAATATTTGAGTGTTTTACAGTTCTTCAGCAACTCCTTTTATGCAGTCAGATAACTGCAACTACAAATTTTACTTGAGGACTGACATTTTTACATTACAATGGCTTCTTTGTTGCTCCAAACAGCAATATATATACAACAAATCTGTTCAGAAAGAAAATGCTTTCCATCGTACTCATGTGCGCCTTATTATCAGAATGAGAAAATATGTGCATGAAGTTCTTTTTTGTAATTTTTATTTACCAGCAGTATTAGTCTCTTTTAGACATTGGAAGGGGTGGGAGGGGATCTGCCAAAATACATTACACATTTTGTCTCAGCTGTAGTAACAGAAGGCATTCATTGTGAGCTACGCAATTCAAAACATCTAAGGATGGGAGAAAGAGTTCACTCAAAGTAGTGAATAATTAGTTTGAACTTTGCCACGTTCTCCAAACAGAAACTGCTTTATAAATAAAATATTTGATGAAGTTTCCTTGGCAGGAGAGGTCCAAAAACCTCACTCTTCCCTTACACTAGCCTCAACAGAGATAGCTTGTTGCGGTGACTGGCCCTTGCCTCAGACACCAGTTCTGCAAGTCGTACGGTTGCATCAGACTCGCATCGCTTTTAGAGGCTTGTCTGCACACAGACTCCCTGAGAAATACCGAGATGCTGTGGAGACCACACCTTCAGGCACTTTGGCCCAAGTCTACTTATAGGCCCTCTTAAGGGCTTATTTGCCCGACATAACTATACCATTGTTTATTGTCAGCATGGAAGAAATTGGGTTTCTGTTTATTCCTAAATCATGATTAAAGCATCTGATTTTGAAAGTCTGTAACGAGAGCTAATGAGTCTATATTGAACAGATCTGCATGGCTCCACGCTGGAAAGGAGATCTGTGGCAACTGTAAGCCCCAATAACTGTACTGCAATGCTGTTAGGGTTCTCTCTACAATGCGTGTCAATGCTGAAAGACTGAATGATGTACAGCCATGGTGTACAAGCCCCAAACAGCTATAACAAGGCTTTGCTGTAATAGTTATGTATTAATTCAGCAGAATATTTTCTGTGGAGAAAACTGAATCTACAACTGTAGCTGCCACACGGAACATATTTTGAAGTTAAAAAGCACAGAGGAACTGCAGGCGTTGACGGGTTCTGGAATGTGATCCACTGAGATGCCTCCAGCGGGTTTTGTGAGAGACTGGCTGCAGCATCCACACTGGTTAAAGAAGTTCCTGCCCTCTGATCTCCAGCCGCTCACTCCTAGTTTACACTACAGCCCATCAGCTTTATGCTGTGTGAGAAGATACGTACCTTGGGCCGCAGCCCAATCTATAATTTAACCCTAAAGGTGATTGTTGAATGGTCCCATCTGCGGAGGCTGTGAGCTTCATATCAAGGCCAGGAGCAATCAGCTAGGCATGGAGGGGGACTGGCACTTCTTAAAAGAGCATCACTGCCAAAGCCACTGTCTTGGGAAACTCCACTCGCAGGCTGATGATTCAAGTAAACCAAACCTAGAGCTGAAAGATGTCCCACTCCCCCTCCTGCCTGCCTGCCATGCATCCTACAAGCTTTTTCTCAGGAATGTACATCAAACCTCAAATATTACAACGCAGAAAGCTAAACTCATTGCTTTTTTGCAGGCTCAGTTTTCTGCTGATGTACCCCTCTGATATGACATGCGTGGCTCCGGTGAGCACCAGGGCCAGCACAAGGGAAACGTTTGTCAGAAACATGGAGAGGACCGGGTGGGGAAGGGCTTCCAAAGGCAGCTTGCCATGAGGCTGGCGTAGCCAGCTGGGCCTTCATCAAGTGGTGCCTCCACACCGAGCGCCGGCCACGCTGCTCACAAGCTACACAAGCCACTGTACAACACCGTGGAAGCTGGGGTACCCCACCGAGGGAAATGTTCCTGTGGTCGCTCAGTTCAGCTTGTTGTTATCAACGGGTTTCTCATTGAGCAATACAGCCTTCTTCCTCTTTTGATATCTTAGAAGAGTTTTTCTTTGGGGATTTTGGGGCTGTACAGTTCTTTCATACCAGAATGATTTTGTGAAGGAAGAGCAATTTAGATTCACATTCACTTCAAGAAATGCTGTCTTCAATTTAATATTCTACCTACTTCAGTTGCAGAGGCATCAATGAGCACAGCATGGAGAGTTCAGCAGCTGAATGATGGCAGCAGTGATAATAAGGGCGCATATGGGAATCCCAGGAAAACCTTAATCATCGTCATTAACATTTTATTCTCTGCAGTGCAATCCCTGCTCCGATGTACCACAATTTCCTCTACCAGACTGTGCAGTGCCCAATGTCAACAAGAATCTGCATAAATATGAGGAGTAGGATATCTGTGATGAAACAAACGTCATCAAAAGATGGAACTGCCATGGGAGTTTTCCGTTTTCATATTTCAAAATTATTTTTGTTCTGCTGTGTGGGTAAGCTTTAGGTCAGTATGATTTTAAGGTAAAAGGAATGTAGTTTCAAGCATATAGACGGATTATGCCTAGCTTCACTTTTTCCTAGCTTTGTTGCTCATTTATAAGTTTGCCTCTTCACAAACCATATTGCTACTTCTGGTTTTATCACTGGTTTGCCCAGCTTACTATCTTAGTCAACCAAATGTTAAATGAAAGTAGTGAAACCCAGCAGGCCGTAACAACATTGAATTTTGGCAGACTTGGTGGAGAGTTTTCCTCTCAAAGCTTGACATTCAGTAAGAAACACAAACGTAAAGTAGGGACCATTTAAAATGGATCGTTTGGGTAAATTTGTGAAAAGAGCAAAGGAGAGAACTTCTGAAATATATGAGCTCATAATGCCGGTGATACGTAACTTGAGTGATGACTTCCTGGCTGAAGATGGTGATCTAATATGTATTTTATAGGAAAATTGTAATGAAAGTTAATAATATTAAGTGCTTTATAAAATGGTTCATTAACTGAAAAAGGGTGTTTCTTCCTTGGACAAATTGCCTTAGAAGTGTTGGCCTTCAGGGCCCTGTCTTCATTTTTAAAATAGAATTGTACCAGCAGATCTACTTTATAAAGTTTTAAATCAATTTTGCAATCAAGCTTTCTGTTTACAAGCTCTTTGGGCTTAATTTCACTGCAAAGCTAACCCTAGTTATAACTTATTCCGGTTATAACTGGAATCCTTTCTACATAAAAAAATAATAATAATAATAATAAGTCTGAGCCTGCGGTTGCTTTTGATTTGAGGCAGTGAGGCTAACAGGAAGATACAGGCTAGTATTAAAATGAGCCTGGCTTGTCGGCTGCTCTGTATTGTGAGCACAGGTTTGCACCATTTGAATGCTGCTGGATTTCCCATGCCTTCCCATTCATCCTCCCGTGTTCCCAGCAGGATCCTGCTAATGCCTGGGCCAGAATGAATACTGCAGGCAGCAACAGGGCTGCTAAGAGTCATGAAGATTCTCAGAAATCTCAGCCCAAGGTTTCAAGGTGTAAAGTTTTTATGGGTAAAACTGGCTTTAATGCCTCCTGTCCCATCATCCTTCCTCAGCCCTGCCCTCCTCCACCCTGGCATTGGTTGTTTCTGCTGATCCATCATTTTTTAAAAGTCCTGAAAAAGAGGTATCTTTAAGGCACAGCTCACTGGCTCACCGTGTGGCTTAGCACAGTTCTGCTAGCACAACAGCAGGGGCTTCAACGTGGGCGCTGAAGCAGGTCAGAAGCCCTAAAGCAGAATCAGTACTAAATATTTTACATTCAGAAGCTGTGCACCAGACACAAGTGAAGGTATAAAGACTTGCTCCTGGGGGCAGAAGCTGCAAGAGTGCCTTTACATCCTAACAAGGGTTTTGAAGGCACCACCACAGGAGCAAATAGATTACTTGTAAATGCCAACAAATGTCGCCAGTGTTCAGCAAGTAAGTGAGAAGTTGGGGAAGATTAGTGGTGATTTTCCTAACAAAAAAGCATTTGAAGCCCCATGACTCGCACCTCTGAAATACAGCAGAGTCTCTCAGCAAAAAGGATGTAATGCAGGAATCAAAATGTCCAGTAGCAACCGTCATTGTACTGTACCAGTTGCTGATGGGAAGAGGAAACACAGAGCAATGCAACGAAGTTGCTGCTCTTTGGCTGTAAAGTATCGAAAAAGTTCCTTCGTAATTGGCAGAAATTTTGCTTTGCTGCTGTTAATTTAAATGATGTTAGCAAGAGGGAAGAGTGGGGAATTATTCCCAAATGATTAATGTCTTCAAAGGGAGGAAAGCACGTTTATTGCTAGCAACAGTGAGGGTTCAATGAGAACAACTCATGACACGTTAAAAGCAGTATCTCCTGTAGCTGTCTACCTGCAAAGCTTCATCTCCAGGTGTCCATTCAGCCACAGCACAATGCCCTGATTCCCCGGGGGAAGGAAATGCCCAGGCTGGGATGGCTGCAGTGCTTCCTCCCAGCCTCTCTCCCTCTGCCTCCTCTTCCCACTGCAGGGGCAGCTCAACCTGCTCCTGTGCTGCTTCACAGTTGCTACAAGTGTAAGTTTGCTATAAAGGAAAATTTAAATCACAGCCATGATTAAAACCATTTGCCTTGGTGCCCTTGGCGCCCTTGGCTTTGAACGGTGGCAGTTCAGCAGGACCCTGAAGAAAGGAAATGTGAACAAGGCAGGAATGCCCCCGTGTCTCTTACTGTAAGCCAGGGCATTTTTTTCCCAAAAGTCTTGAGAGTCCTACATCAGAAGGAGCTAAGTGACATGACCTGCAATACTTACTCTAAATTATGCATGTATAACAGCACCCAAGGACCTCATGAAATCTATTACATTGGATACTGAACAGTGAAAGGTTTGCAACCTAAAGGGCTGTTTTTCATTATCCACTGAGGGTGAATTTAGCTCTAAACAAAATATACAGGAAAACACAGTTGCTAATGTGATGGAAATTATTAGTGGGTAATAATTTATGGATCTTGTTTGCTGACTTTGCTGTTGGGAAATTCACTGTCTAAACATATTGGCTTGATTTAATAATGGAAAATCAGGCTGACCTAATAGGTTGCTGTAAGAAAAAGTAAGCAGCCAGGGTGGGAAAAAAAAAAAAAACCTTGAAATAAGCCACTGCTTCACAAATGCTTGTGGATTTTTAAGAGTTAACCAGGAAAGAAAAAAAAAACACACAGAAAAAAAAGAACACAAGCAGATCAAAAGGACTGTATTAGCTAAAAAGGGGAGTGGTGCAGTGGAATCCGGCTGTCACAGGCATCGTTTTTGAGAGGGAAAACTGGAAGGTGCTCCGAGAAGCTACACCTACCTGTCTTGTTCTGAGGGGCTAATAAGGCTTTCAAAAAAAGGATATGAAGTTTGTTGTTTTTAAAATGTTTTGGTAATCACCAGCTCTTGCAGAGAAACATGACAGGGATCAAACTTCGTACGTACGAAGTACCACTAATGGACATCGTAGCGCCGGCCAGGACCAGAACCAGCACGAAAACTGAGGAATTCAGGATGACGTTAGTAACAACACAAAGACTGGTATTTGATGAGCTGTAGTCAGAGAGCAGAAAGGAGGAAACGTAACATGCCTGTAACCAGAGCAGCTGCCCCAGGATGTTTCTCATCTGAGGGCTGACCGTGCTTCTGTCAGGAGCACGTTCGGGCCCTGAATTACGTGAACAACACAGTCCAGATTCAAAGCACAAGAAGAGGTTATCATATCTCAGGTGGTGCCTTGTTTCCTTTTTCTTTTTCTTTTTTTCCTTTTTAAATAACATTAATCTTTTTCTAATGGCTTGATGTCCAAAGTATGCTTGAAGGAGGGATTTAAATGAAGACAGCTGGCAGTTTTACCCAGGTCCCATTGATTCTGTGGAATTGGCTCCAGTCCTTGTGGGACAAGTGCTCCCTTAATTTTAGACAAGTCTACTTCAAACACAATTAGACAAGAGGCTTTTTTTTTTTTTTTTTGGCCTACATGCTGAGTGAGACACATTACTTGTAATCATTATATACTAGTTTATTGATTGTGGCTTTTCAGTATTCACTGTAGATAGGCTTGTTTTAACAGAACTGTCAAGAGACGTGTCTGGTTAACAAACAATTACGGACTGGAGGTATAACAGTAAGCATGGGTATTTTGTCAGGAACTACAGAAATGTGCAGGGAATTTTGACAAAACATGCAGAAGGTTTTCTTTTGAATCTTTGGTATTTTTCAAGAGATGTCGCAGAAGTCTATTTCCATGGAATTTCAGGGCTGGTTCAATATTTTGTTTTCAGCTCTGCTTCATGCATTTTAATATTTGAAAAGATCAGACAAATGGAAATTATTCGCAGAAACCACATATGTGGAAAATCTATAAGATCCCACACGACAGCTTATACTGGCCCATTGCTTGTAATATAATGCCACCATTAAAATGCATTCCGGTTATTAGGAAAGCTGGAAGTGAGTCAATTATTTGAATAAACAAAGACCTGGTTGCCCCGTAGTTTAGTGCATCGCTAAGGTGTCTGAAGGCTCCTTTCCCACGCCTGCTGTCTCATTCCTAAACTAGCAGAGGCTGTTGTTCAAGGCAACTCGACAGCCCATAATAACCAGGTGGCTTAACGCACTGCTCTGAAGCAACCCCTGCACACTGGGCACGTTTGCACATCTGGGGCACAGGAGATCCACGGGTGCTTGTGTGTACCAGAGGATGAAGAAGAGGTTTTGCAGCTTAGGGAAAGGGAAGGAGCGGGCTCCTGTGGTCCCTGAAAAGCGCAGAGAAAACGCTCGTCCTGCATGCGTGGGTGAACGGGGACCCAGCAGCTTGGTTTGCCAGGCGCTGGAAGGCGGCGAGAAGGTAGGAGAAGGTGCCAGCTTTAGCTTTTCACCTAAGGCTGGTTTCGTGGCTATGAGGTAAAAGAAACAGCAATAACTTCAGCAAAAAGAAGTAGCTCAGCCTCACAGGTGGCTGTATCTGTAGCCTACAGCCTTGCTGGTCAGCGGTATCCCTAAAGGAGAATTCTTAGGTAATTGAATGAGGATAAACAGAAACAACACGTGAAAGAAACAAATCCTGTAGGTCTGAATTAAGGTTCTTGTGTTGTGACAAAATATGCACATTTGAATTTCTTAAGAATAAAAGCCTACATTTTCAAAAGCAACCAATGTTTTCTGTTTCCATTCAGGCCTCCGACCAGGCACCCAAAACCACGTAAAGCTGTTGGCCAACATATTTATATTTACTCTGGGAGTCAGTGCAAGACTCATGACATTTCTCCTTATTAATTCCCCTGTTCTAATGTGTTTGGATTTTTTAAGTTATGACACAGTAAATACATTTGTGTCACTTAGCAACCTCAGCTGTTTCTAAAGGAATGTCTTTTGTTCTTGGAAATGTATTATAACTGCAGGTTACAAAACGATTACTGGGGAATCTGAACTCGTCTTATTTGGATGGTATTCTGGCCTCTCCCCGTTCTGCATTGTAAAGCGTCCATAGGAAATTAATTTACTTTGCACAAGCATCACTCATTGGCACTACACCTATTGTTATGAAGAGAAGCTCCGCATATTTAATAGATATGACAGAAGTTTCTGTTGAAAATAAAAGACATGAGAAACGACCATGGAAACAAAGGACTAGAAAGGACCTCCTAGTCCCTGGGTTCGCTGAGTTCAAAGCCCTCTTACTGTTTCATAAACAACACTATAAATACTTTACCACTATGATGCAACACTCCGCAGTCTCTTTCATGAACTTATCGGTCTGATTTATTTTAATACACAACACCAGAGTCTGAGATCATAGATCACCCAGCTCCACCGTAAGGTTTGGAAATGTGAACACCTGCACAAATTCGGTGTCATTTCTCATTTCGCGTTGGTTGGGTTGTTTTCGTGTAACTGGTCAGAACATACACATGATCCTGAATACATACATGTAGTGGAAGGACTTGTGCTTATGTAGCCAAGATTACACCGGATTGCAGACTTCAGAGGATTTAAGGGTTTTCTTTCTTCGTTTGTAATAGGTTTAAAGCTCAGAAGTCACACCCACATGTCCACCTTGTCAGGATCAGTACAAGAGGTAAGGTATAAAAATTGACCTTCACATTCTGAAATGGAACGTGTCCTCAAGAAACCCTGTAAAATTACGTACAAATTCTAGGTGGCCACATAATTGATGCAATTAGTGTTTGTTTATGAAACCTACAGATTCTAACCTCTGCCAGAGATATCTGAAAGTCAGGTATTACTAAAAATATCTTGAAGACCGTTTTCTAAAATTGCGAACAGATAAATATAAAGGGAGAATGCAGATGAACAATAATAATAAAAGGAAATGAACCAATTATTGTTTGCAACTCTAATATCTTGTTAATAGAATGACTTAGACAACAATTTGCAGTGGTAATTTTGGTAGTCCCAGAACAGAAGCAGACAATACACAGAAACATACCAACTCCAGGGGGGAAAAAAAAAAAAGCAGAATCCCAGTAACGTTCAAACTACTGCTCAGAAAAAATGTTGTTAGTGGTCAGAAAAATGTTGTCAATAGTTTTGCAGCTGTTCTCACTCTTGTATTTTTAAAAGAACCTGCCCCTATCCTTAATTTTTTAGTTAGTTTATAGTTTAGGAAGCCCTAGCCTTTACCTGGCAGCTGTCAGTTACGCTCACAAAATCTGCAGCAGGGCACATACATGCATGAGAGTCGCTTTACTGCAAAACCCACTGTTTATGCTGTTCTCGTTTCTACTGGCTGAGAGGCGCGAGCAAGCAGCTCACGGTTAATAAACCACTTGTAGTGATTTCTGCCACGAACATCTGGTCACGGCTGCTGAGAGCTTAGACCTTGCTCCTGGAACTGGTTTGGGTTTAACCCCAGAACGGTTGCTGGGTGCTGAGATCCACTCTGCAGAAGCGAACACAATGTAAATTCATACTGAGCCCACTTTGGCGTGGTTTTCTCACGTAAGCAAACTAGCGGGGGGAACTTCAGCTCTGGCATCAGTGGGACACATCATATTCTCCAGCATCTACGCTTTTCTCGTTTCTTTCACTCTTAACCGCAGAGAGCAGTTAGAGGCCCAAAACAATGGCTGAGGTGCGTGAATGCCTCTAGAACACAAACTGAAACGCCCTTCTTCTGATAACTCCAAATACGCAAATTTATGACGCTCGTTTTGTTGAGGTGGGAAAACTATTAGCCCCGATTAGTAGTACTCAATGTAAATATTTTCAGTGGTTTTAGTCCTGAAATCCACAGCAGATACTTAGTCAGTCCATTGTCAATCAGTCGTCACTGAAGTTTTGCATGAGAAAAGATCTGAGGACATGGGGATTCTGTTACTGACTGCGCTCTGATCTCCCTGTCTGGGTGACGATCTGTTCTGCACTGCAAACTTTTCCCAGCACTGCTGTTGGTTAGGGATGCAATGATGTGCGATTTGTGATTATCATTGCTGGGCTCATGAAAGCCCCAGGTGTAGATGTAATCACGAGCAACACTGAGCTTTTCCTGGTATAGTTTATTTTGCTTTGTGGGAGGAGAAGACCAGGCTGGAATAAGCTGTACCAATTTATTGCAGTTTTGCTTGTACAGAATACCAGATTACCTTCTCAGAAGTGCTCTGAATATAGATCTCCCTTGGAACTGAAGTCAATCCGTGTACTGCATCTGTGTAGGCCTTTCTTTATTTCACTCGAAAAGATACCGTACAGTTAGTGAATAACGGTAGAAGTGTTTGCTTAAAAACATTTTGGACGTGGGGAAGCAAGATCCTGTGTTTCTATTATCTGTAGAACAATGTGATGAGAGTTTCAACTGCCTGTTACCAAGAGGGTGCTGGAAATAAGAAAGTATCGGTACGTTAAATACATATGAATAAATAATACGCATGTTTTATGCCCGGCTCACATAAATCCAGCCTGGATGTGTAGTAATGGAGTTGGACACCTAAGCCGAAGCGACCAGTAACGTTTTCACACGACAGGCACCAATCATAGGCACGTGCACACACACACAGTCTCTTTCATTTTGTTCAGCAAGTGAAAGTAGCTCAGAAAAGCACCGACAAACAGATCAAAGGACATTCCCTCTCCTTTGCCAAGTGTTTACTTATTAACCAGGGACCCGGCGCTGATAACAGTTACGTGTGTGAGGAGCAAGTTCCATCCTACTGGCAATTCCACTCATTTCAAGGCTGTTACTACCACACACAAAGTTACGTGAATGAGCATATCCTGGACTGTGCTCGTAATGTTTTGAAATCCAGAAAACGTTATTTAAGGCTCGTCATAGAGACTTCAGCACTCGCTTGAATGAGATGGTGACAGACGGAAGGGAAGAAATGGGCCAGGACGGGAGGAGGATGACACAGGACCGAGTCAGCCTCGGCCTAGGTTATGAAGCAAACAACGGGTCGAAAGCCCGGGAGGATGACGGCAGTGCACACTTGCTTCACTTCTGCTAATTCGAATAATGGAAAATAAGATCCCAAAGGCATTTCTACGCCGCGGAATTAAAAAAAAAAAAAAAATCAATAAGCTGCTGGACATAAGGACACTGTGCGCATAGCAAACAGAAGGCATACGATCGCCGCATGTCAAAGGCTTGAATAAACTGCAGACTGCAGCCGAGCACGCTGCCACCTGGGAACGGAATCCTGCGGGAGACCGCCACGGCGGGAGTCAGGGCAGCCCGGCGCGCTGGGAGCAGCAGCGCGGAACTGCGGCGCTCCGGGCAACGCCGGCAGC
>VXAL01012031.1:9812-24666 GCA_013399475.1 Chauna torquata
TTAATCTCCCTCCATTATGCAATTTTGTTTCATAGATGCTTTCAAAACTGTCATGTATATTTGATTTATATGAATTACCTTCCTTTCCAGGCCTTTTCTCTTCCATATTGAAATCGAACCCGTCCATTTGCTTGTATTATTTATATTTTAGTATCTTTCATCTCTTCTTTGTTTTGATTATGTGATGTAATATTGTGAATACTATTATAAGCCAAGAGGGGAATTATTATACAATTAAAATGGTTGTTGACCAAACCATCATAATGCTTTTTGGCAGAGGCAGACACTGTGCCGTCTGAAGATTCTGCAGAATTTTAGTCGTGTGGTACCAGCGCTTCTTGTCACCTATAGCAGAAACAGTACTACCTACCATCTAACTGTCCTTGTATGGAGGCCAGCTTTGCTTTAGCATGTATAAAGGAAGAGCGAAAGAGACATAGAGTCAAGTGTAAAAACAGAGTGCTTTTCCTCTGATATCAGTAGGCTTGTGACCACCTAATTCAGGCTGGAGCTATTCCTCTGGGCTCACCATTACTAGTCAGAGCCTCTAACTCAGGAGGACTTTGAGGTCCAAATTGCTTTAGACTAGTAAAATATTGTGGGGCAGTAATAGTGTATGCTTGCCCTCTTCTCATACTTCTCTAGATTTCTGTGGCCACAGAGAGAGGATTTAGATAGATCTGTGGTCTGACACAGTTCTTACACACTTATGAAAGATTATAAATTAAGAAATGAAGGGTTGGAAAGGGAATCCTTAGTGGAAAATAAGTTCCCGTTTAGTCTAGCATAAGAGCTAGATAAGAAAGTTCAGACTTTTTTGTGGCTCTTCTAAGCTTAAAGGGGTCTTTGAGAGATGACAGTTCTATAATGGGTCTTGGCATGATGATGGTCAACATAGTTACATCAGTAATGTCAAAATAATAAGAACAGTTTTTCCAGTGTACTTATATTTAAATGAGATAAATGTGTGCCCCTGAATGCAAAAGAAAGGTGGCTGCTTGGATTAGGCTGTTACCACTTGGAGTCTTTTCTTCAGCCCACAGACTCCTCCTGAGTTTCCCCTGTGAAAAAGGCTGATGGAGCAGGCCATGGGCAAGATGAATTTTCCTGGTGAGCCAGGAAGCTTCAGCCTAAAGGCTGGATGACTTGGTTTTATAAAGTTTGATTTTTGTCATATAACATCCATTAAGGAAAAAAAAAGTACAATTTGAAACTTACTCTTTTGGTGGTTGTCTAGGAATTTTAATCCACTTTTACTGGATAGCTATGCTGCTGGTCAAAGTACTTTTATGATCACTCTGGGAGAAGAAAGGGCTCAAGAGAGAGCTATTAAAAATTGGGGCTTTAGTGAGCTATCGGACTTCAAAAGTGTATCAAAAGAGCAGTGATGGCTCCAAGCCATCATTTGCAAATTTTTCCTATTATCTGTTTTTACTAAGGCTTACCAGACCTCCTCAACCTAAACAGCATATTTTATGGTGAAGTCACTCACAGGCAAAATTTCCTATTCAGTACTTTAGACATATGAATTTGTAACCTCAAACTTTGAAAAGGAATATTAGCTTCTCTACATATTTATTCCAGCCATTGATTACATTCTGTCATAGCCAACTTCTTAAGCCTCTTGTTTACTTCATTTACAATAAATACGCTTTTTAAGTACAGATGTCATGACTGCATTAAACTTGTCTCGTTTTGTCTTCCATTTGCGTGATTCTAAGTGATGCAAACACTTCTGTAGCAGAATGGAGTGTGTTGGATTATAATCGGACACATGTATTTTGTTATATGTCCTCTCTAAATGATTCATCTGAACCTCTGTGGGCTTCTATAATAAATATGAATAATAAAGGAGTGACATTACTGTTTTATTGGTTTTGATTATTTTGGAAGCATGATTTCTACAGTAGGATGGCTTTGATTGTTTCTTCTAGTCCCCAGTTCCCCCCAGTCAGAGATATCTTAGGAGGCTTTCATCCCTGATTTTTGAATGTGATTATTACTCTATAATTAAAATGGATGTAATTACAGTCAGCTCTCAGTTATCTGTGGGTGATTTATCTAAGTCGTGAGCAGCAAGGCTCTTCATCTCCTCTACCAGAGTCTCAGTTTTACAGGTGTTCCTACTGGGAACTCCATCAAACCTAACCAGCAGAGAGCTCTTTAGATGTCCCATATCCCTTCTCAGCCACATCACTGTGAATGACCATAATTCTGTGAAGCTTTTTTTTAAGCCATTCATGTGCACATTCCAACCCCACCCCCACGTAAAAGCATGTGCACGCAGGTTGAGCACCTGCTTGTGATGAGCACCTGCTCATCCTTATCATAAAACTGCCATTTTTGTGTAATGCTCTGTGATTGCCTAGGAGTACAGTATCACACACACAGGTTACATGAACCATTGGATTTCTCTGGCCCTGAGTGAAATGATGACAAACAGTAATTTTACACCCTTTATTCCCCAAACAGTTTTTACTTAGAATACACTATAGTCCACAAAGGGAGATCATACGATTCGGTAATGGGATGTAGATTCTTTCAACAGTCCAAACCAGGATGAGCTCATTAGTAACCAAAATTATTTCCTTTGTGATGATTACATAGTCATCAGTCTGAAACGATCTTGGCATTTTCTAGTCCGTTTTGTGGTGGACAAAAAGCTTGCATCAGAAAGTTCAGGAGCAGATTCTATGTAAGCTACCATCTTCCTCATGAATTTTCCAAGTCACTTTATGGGAAAGTAGGCTAGAACTTGTGATATCCATTAAGGATTCAGGGAAAGAGGAAATTAAGACTGCATATTTCTGTAATGTTCAGATGCGGATCATATTGCGTCTGTCAGTGCTTGTCAGCAAGTTGAGAGTGTATAAATGCAAGGTACTGTTGTGCAGAATATGAAAATGAGGTCATTTAAGGCTACTTACTGGGAATACCTTTAACAGTAATGACTACACATGGAAGGTGTCTATCTTTAAAATATGTTTAGTCCATCTCATCATATTCACCATCTTCACACAGATTTTATGTAGTAGTAGACTTTGCATTCCTCACAATCTCACTAGTATGGACTGTAGCTCTGACTTCATCAACAGTCACGTGATTGTTTTCAGATAACTGCGAACTGCACCTTCCCCTGTTGTTTGCCCCATGGCAGGAAAAAGGTTGGGACTTTGTGGTGTTTTCAAAAAATAAGCTCTTGATTTTTTGCAAAATACGTTGTGGTGTTTTGCTTCCAAAACGGTTTTTGTTGTGCATGCACATGACTTAAGAAATGGCTTGATTTAAAATTTTCTTTCCTTTTAAAGGGACTCTGATATTACCTGCATGTCACAACTGTCAGGGTGCTTTGTAGGCAGTGCTTAGGCAGTGGCCTTCTGAATTTATTCATTTAACTCTCAGATTCATAAAGAGGCATTTGATTATTCCATACAGATTCTGGGCTTGCAAGGTCTGTGTTAGAAGCCAGTTTAAAAATTTTATCTTTTAGATCAAGGAGAAGAAACTTGATTCAACTCTTCTTTCTTTAGAAGGACAGAACATCTACGGACAGTGGGAAAAATGTGCTGTACATATAGAGAAAAATGATATCTTTTTCATCTTTAATATTAAAGGTTCTGTGACTTTTACATGCCCCAGTTCTGTGTATCAGAACTGGGTATTTTCCTGTGTGGCTTAATTTGATCCAGCCTGAGATGTTTGCAAGCCACCCAGCACATTATCCATAAATAAAATAAATAATAATAAAAAATAGATTAAATAAAACTACCCATTTTATGTTTCTCTGTTTTTAAGAACAACTAAACTTCTCTTTTCTCCTCTTTGTAGATACACTATAAAGAAGAGTTTGAAAAATCTAAGGGCAAATGCATATTTGTACCTGACACCCCACAGCTAAAACATATGAAAAGTCTCGGTGCTTTTATTTCTGAGGTAAGACCTAAAAGATTGAAGAATTCTCTTCACTTATTCTTTGTAAAAACACTATGAATTGTAGATTATATTTACCAGCAGGGGAAGGATGGCTTATTTCAAAGAATAATTCTGTTTAAAGCTGATGTGGTTCAAAGATCTGTATTTAATGCATAATGCATCTGTAACTAACAATTATTTGGAATTATACAACAGTTTTATTCCAAGATTCCAAGATATTTTATTAATGGCTCTGAGGCAGTCATAACATTGCCATTTTATGGATGGATAAATTGAGGAATAGGAAAAGGATTTCTTGTTAGTTATTCTGCAGTGGTGAGGTTTGCAAATTACATCTGTGCATAGTTGCCTTGTTGCAGAGAATCAACAGCCTGACTGTCAAAGAGGAGGAGAGAAGGACTGGTTATTGTGTTATCACCCTTGCCCTTCAGCAAGGGAACTGGGATCAGGTAAAGGCCATCTGCAGGTTGCCTAGTACTCGCATGTGTGTGTGCATATATATATGCACGTGCGAGTTTTGAGGTCTGTGTGTTTAAATGTGCGTGAGCACACACATATTACTGTAGTGGCAAAAAAACCCAGCAGCTTCCAAAATGATAGACCACAGTTTACTCCCGGGTCTTCATGTCCCAGGTATAAGGTGCCATTGGATTGCACCTCTGATTATTTTTTGAAGGTGACAATAGCAGAAGGAGTTTTACCTGACAGTTGCTTTTGTTAAGGAATTTTTGTTTCTGAGTGATTTTTCTGTCACTATAACCTTTGAAAGACTTAAATTTTTGGTGCCTCCTTTGTTTTGCTACCTTTATGATAATAATAAAGGACATCCCAATATTCCTATCTGGTGTTATGTAATTTGTACATTCTGTGTATGTTTCTGATACACATCTGTTTGCTGTATGGCTGCATTGAATATAAATGCATCTGATGAATATTTTTCTTATGTTATTGTTCATATTTCTGAGAAAGAATGGCAACTCCTGAGTGGCATAAATGTGATGAAATTATATTAACTTTCTAAGAGACAGACTGTCATCTACTGTGTCTACACAAGCACAATATAGACTATTTGTAGAATCTATTTGTCTAATACCAAAAAAAGCTGCTAACCATTAATCAAAGATTTAGAGACGTAAGGATATTTCAAAAATTAAGAAAGGTGTGTTTCATATTATCCCATTGTTATGCAGTCTTGCCTATTGCAGCTAGATCCCTTACTTAAACCCAATAATATGATGGATGGCTTATCTTGTAAGTTACTGACCTCTAGTGTCCCATAACCTGTTTTTGCAAAACTTGAACACTTCTGAAATTCTCTCTTAACAGCACGTCATTCTTAGCAGCAAAAAGAGCCCTCTGTTTTGGGGAACATCAACAAATGTTATAGCAAATTATTGATATATATATATAATACATATGGGCAACTAGTCTCTAATAAATAGCTGTATATTGCACAGGAAGCTAAAGACATTAGACGGTATCATTTAATATATCTTTGATATATATGAATACTTTCACAGCAATAACTGACATGGTTTTATAAATTTGAAAAACTTAGATCTGAAGAAAAAGCCTCACAGATTTTGAACTATTATCCTGGCTGGTCTCACAAAGCCCTTTTATGAGGAACTGCTACTACTGAGCACCAGAGAAAGCACAGAATAAATAAAAAGGAATTTAAAATTGAGTCTGTAACATGAGGAGATTAACTAGAAATGATCACAGACATGCTAACTTCAAGTTTCAGTCTTTTCCAGTTACATTTAATTGCTGCTACGTATTAATGGGTAGAATATTCTTCTATTGATGTCTTACTGCTCCCATTGTGCAAAACTTTGGAAAACAGAATGAGAAAATATGTTGTTGTTGTTGTTGTTTTTTTGAAATGATTTAGTAAAATGTAGAAAAAATATCTGCCTTGCCTTATTTAGTACTTCCCTCTCAAATTCTTGAATTTAATTAGCAGGTACTTTGCATTGCTTTGTGAATCAGATACATCCACCTAAAGTATTTTAAAGTTATTATTTTAAAAATCTGTTTTTGCTTGACAGTTTATGAGACAGCATTAGATTTTTCCAGTTCTAATGTCCTTAGACATTAGTGCCATTTTATTTAATAGGAAAATATATAGTATGATTACTGCATCTAACAACTTTTTCATTTTGTCACCTTTTTCTCCCCTGTAGGTGAAGTACAAAGGAGCCGCTAAGAAAGGCCTTTCCAACTCTCTTTATCAGCAGATGCCAGCCACAATTGACAGTGTCTTTGCAAAAGAATTAACTCAGCTTCAGAGCAAGGTGCAATTTTAAAATCACAAAAATTGTTTGTATATTAATTGTGGGACAGAATATGACCAATTTGAACAAAACTTTTGAATGGATACTTGATTGCCTTCTTGATTTATTTGGGTGGGTTTATCATCCAGAGTTTATCACCATAACTGCTTAACTTTAAGAACTACTCAATTCTAAGATGTTGACAATCTGACTCATTATGTTTATTAAATATAAGATTAAAAACAGGCATTCACCAGTCCAAAAAAATCCATTAGCAACCTGTGAATGCAATAAAGAATTACTGAATTCAGTGACATTGCACTGTGTTTATAGAATAGACAAATCTTATATAACAACCATTTCAACTTAAGTGTTGTGTTAGCTTTTTAAAATGTTTGAATTGGAACCACAGTGAACAAAATAAAATACATTTAATGACTTTTAAAGGCACTCGCTGGTAACAGTAAAAATATTTCTGATGTCATTAATCATCCACATGCCACCACTAACAACAAATTTCATACAATTAAAAATATAAAATCAAGTATATCGAACACAGCATAAAACATGCAAACAATCAGTAAAATAGTAATTCTAGTTCAGTTGCCTCCAGGGGCTTAAAAATGTAATACCCTTAATGTAGGCAGATGACCCTTAGCTTCCATTGATCTCAGTGGAATTTTGAGTATTAAGTATGTGTAATACAAATGAAGTTGTAGATTTTCATTGTTACTCATGACAATTACAGCTCATACAGCTCATAGTTTTCTATGCACCAAGTATCTTAATGTTGTTCTTGTTTTGCCTTTCTCCTCTCGTAAAGGTACCATGTATAGTTTAATAGAGTAAGTCTGTGAAATAAACGCATTCCTAAACCTGTACTATTGATCTAAATATTCATTCTATTTAGTACAGTGATTTCTTTTTTTGTTGAAACAGAGGAAAATATTCATAGCAAAAGAAAGCATTGAAATCTCAGGACAGCCCGTAGAGGAATGATTAGATTTAAAACAATGTGTTAAGGTTATAATGAGCAAATGTAATAACATTAAGTGTTTTACATTTCATAGTAAATGGAACATGTATGTATTGAAGTTAAAGCAACACAATAGCTGAAATAACATTAGTGTCACATTTCATTTGAAAGTGAAGTGAGTGATTAGAAGAATTACAGTAGAAATAAACTGGGAATTAAACTTTTATAACATTTTAAAACAGTTAGCTTGATTTATAAAACATTAGTTAACTAATTTGCCACAGGATTTACTCCTGGATTCATTCCAAATGAGTACATTCTACATTAGTTTACGCAAATGAGGTTAATTAACATCAGTGATGTGGCAGAAAAGATAAATAACTGAGACTAAAAATGAAAGCATTTGATTCACTGAAAAACTTATAAGGAAAAGACTGACATTTTCATTTGATATTTCTGATGTATTCTTCAATCATTCAACAGTCATAGAGAAACAAATATGCATATAGGATGAGTTATATTACAGCAAAAATTTTTCCTGTAAAATTCATACCATCCCTGTAGGAATAGATGCATTATAAACCATAATCTACCATAAAACTTAGAGATACGCTGACACATTTTTTTTCCAACTTGTGGTTACTCTTGCAATGGACCAGAATTTAATGCTACTTTGAGAGAGATCCTAGGGGATTTTCTAGTGGAAAATCTTCTCTACAGTATTCAAATCTAATCCATATTGTGCCTATCACCGCGGTATCTAAGTAGCTAATACAAGGATTTCAAATTTCAGCTGGGTCAGGATATGGCAGAGAGGATTTCTGCTGCATCCTTCTAGCCAGGATCGTAGATTTACAGGTCACCAATTCAGCAAGGGGAGACCACAGGGAGGAGAGAGCATGGCACCAGCTGGCCACCGTGCCAGCTCTCTTGTGAAAAGCCTGCTACGAGCACAGAACCACAGTCTGTTTCTCAGTTTTAATAAGCTGATTTTAAATAGGTGCTGATTTCCCGAGATGAGAAAAATATGGGTATGTGTCCTGCTTCCCATTCCTGTTAGAACAAATTTACACCTTTGACTCCCTCTTCGTGCTCCTTGGATGCGAAGCTGGGCTTGAGTGCGTTTGTATCCAGACATCACAGGTGTTCTCTTGCTCTGTGATACCGTGTTCTTGGCAGGGTCCGCAGCCTCATCTGCCAAGCAGGTGTGCCAGGACTCAGGGATCACAGAGCAGAAGAAAGAGAGCACCACTGACTCCCCTGCTGCTGCCTGCTGGCACGGGACTGCAGATGCTGGTCTGCCTCTGCTCTGCGACTTCCTACACAGACGTGTGCTCGACAAATGGTCTCTCTCTTGATTTGATGTTTGGTCCTGAAATTGTTCTGCTGCCCAGCAGCTCTGTTTTCAGCCTACCTAGTTCTAGCCCAGTTTATGAATTTTATACACTATTTCAGATCACACTGATGATTTAGGAACTCAGAGGCAACCAGGGAAATTTCCTTTTTTTCTGCCAAGAGGTTATTCCCCGCCTGCAGCTGTCCTTTGCTGTCGTCTCCAGAACAAACAGATTGCTGTAGCACCACCTATCCCTTTGTGTGCTCTAACTGATGTAGCAATTGCCATTGACTTCAGCAGAGCAAGGACTGCATTCTGTGGGACTCCAGCTATACAGTGTGAACGAGTGCTCACAGGATCTTACTGTAATGGAAAGTACATCACCCTCTGGTTTTCCTCTTGTGGAGGTTTCTCCCCATATTTGCTGTATTGATTCATGCTCAGTTCCCTCTTCAAGATCTACAGGAAAAACTAAAAGAAGACAACCTCTGCTGGCTTTTATGTAAAGCCCACGTTTGTTCTTTTGTGTTTTATGTACAACTGGCATGAAGATAGGAATAAATATGCATAGAGAAGGAAACCCATGCAGATTTTGGACAAAAAATAATGACACTATTTATGGGAAAAAGTGTTTCAGGAGAATGAAAAGGAAGTTTGATAGCCCAACATACTTGGATGGTTTTATCAACTACATTCTTTCCTTCCACAGAGAAAATTTGACTGTAACCTTCTAAACAGCTTTCTTGAGGGTGAACAACCAGATTTTTCTCCCTCTCTCCTTTTACATAGCTGTCCCCAGGGTAAGCCAGAGAGAGAAGAAGTCTCTCTCTCCACTGCATGAGTTCACCCTCCTTGCCAGCCTGCAAAGCTCTCACCAATTTCCCTGTTTTCTGCAAAAAGAAAATAAAGTTGACAAGAGGAGGCTAAGCAGGGAGCCCTCATCTTGATTTTCCTGAGAGGAAATGGACATTTTCTAGAAAAAATGTAATTTTCCCGTGGAAAATATTTCTGGAGGAAGATTTCAGATTATTGCTAGCGTTGTGCCAAGTATTTTTCCCATCCGAACACCAGTATACTGAGGTCTTAGTTACATGGAACATTTTTTTTAATGAGGTGTCACAAACAATGATAAAGATATTTAAAATTGCTTGGGAGAGAGAAAGTATTGAGAAAAAGTATGTGTTTCACTACTATTTTCATCATTTTATTTCTGCCATAAGAAGAAATTGCACTGTTTTTCTTCTTACCTGAAAGGGGTAATCTAACGCAAGCTGAAGACAGTTTAATTTTCTCCCTCGCCAAGTGCAATATCTCAAATAGTTACTATATGTCAATGCTCAACATTTTGTTTTTGTTTGTTTGTTTGTTTGTTTTTTAAAATTGATGAACCAAGTGAATCTTAAGCAATATTTTCGACTTCTTACTTGTGGACAGATTCCTTCTTTTGTGATCAAATGTACTTATTTTAGTATGGTAAAGCTATTTTTGTAGGTTACTGCATCATTTACAGTCATATTACACATTATTGGAATGTTTTATGTAATCCTTCATTTTTTATGGCATCAAATCTCATTTTCAAGATTCTTTTTTATGATAGCAGGTATTAGTCACCTAGACTTCTCTAGTTTTGTTTTACACTAATACATTGGATAATCTGATTCTTTGTCTAGAGATTAAAACGGCATTTTCTGTGTTCTTAAACATTTCCTCCTACAAAATCCTTCATTATGGATCTTAATTTCAGAGCTCAGCTTACTGACTATAAAGGGAAATAAAAAATGCAATAGCAATAGTATTCCAAAACAGAAGGTGAGTCAGAGATCAGTTAAAAGAGCATAAAGCCTTCCTTAATTCACCTTTGTATTTACACACTGGTGTACAACAGGGAGAACAAAAATAAAAAGTGAGTAGTTACAAATAAGTTCAATCTGAAGTAATACTTAAATAATTGCCTTATATTTCTGGAGTTACTAGATGTACCACTACAGAACAAGGTTATGTGAGTTACCTACTATACTATCTTTCTGTAGAGTACTGTTTCAGATGTATATTTGATAAATAAAATTTGATTTAACTAAAGGTTAGAAATTCAGCATGAAATGGGAAATAAATAGTAACATATAAAACAATAGTTCTAAGAATATTGATGAAATAATTCTCATAAATGTTTTTGCATGTTTTTTTGGAACTGATTTACAAATATGGGAATATTTCTGCACACCTGTCCAAGACTAAACTAGGCAGCTATCTAACTCCTCTGAAAACTATGTTTCTTTCAAGGTTACGTAAGTCAGTTAATAAGATTAATGTGAAAAGATTAGGAAGAACATGGCTGTGAAATAGCAACTCAGATATTCCTTACATTAAGGAACATTAAGCTAAAGAAACAGTCTTATTTTCCCAGGATAGTGGGCAGTTGATTGTAATTTCTGTTAGTTTTCTCATGTTGGGAGATGATTGCTTTTGATTTTTGATGTCTTGGTTTCCTAGACCATACACCAACATCAAAATGTAGATGTTGAATGAGCAAAGTGGCAGTGGAATACAATATCTGTAAATTGCTGGATTTCGGGGAAAACAAACAAATGTGGGTTGGCTTCTCGGTATGGGAAGCATCTTAAAAGTGAACATGTGAAATAAGGGAAGTAGCAAAAGCATTTTTGTGTCATATGTTTGTATTGTTACTACCCTTTTGCTGCTGATCATTTATTAGTGATGCTTCTGTCTTGTTAAAGATCGTTTGCTTTGCCAGTTGTAAACAATATATATTATCTCTCTATATAATGGGTATAGGGAAGTTATGGATGTTTTTTTTTGTTCAGTTTGAGTTGTGTGTTTCCCCAGAGACCTGATCATGTTGGATTTACACTGTATAAGGAGATGGCACATTTTAAGTTTCCTAATTTGATACTTTCATTCATATAGTAGCAGTAAAAAAAAAAAAAACAAAAAACAAACTAACAAAAAAACCCAACCCTTTTGTCTTAGTCTCTCAGCCTATATATCATCTTGTAATCTGAGATAGAGCAGATACTAATATATTGCCTTGGGCACCCTGATCTGTGACTCAGATGCAATCTTGCAGCCTTAAACATAAACAGATATAACATTTTCTCACAGTTCTAGTATCCTATCCTTAAAGAGTGTGAATCACCACAATTAGCAGTTCCCATCTCAAAACTTTCACAGTATTCTTTTATTGCTATTGAGGGTTTTAGTTTCAAATCGTTCTCCTCTTGATCAGCTTTAAATCTTATTTAGTATTTGCTGTTTTCTTGGGGATTATTTTAATGCTTACTCCTGAGAGCTATTAGAAAATGAATTTTCTTGATGCTTGCTGCTTCTTCAGGCATCAAAACCTGGTGAATTTTCTTAATGTAAGCCTAAAAGCTTACGACAAGGATAAGTGCAACATCAGCTTTTCAGGCAGTTTCAATATGTGAGTGTGTGTGTATGTGGGTATAGCACAGTGCAGTGAAAGCTAGGTGAATGCCCAACATTGAGCTCAGTTTCTATTGTAAAAATAAATTTGTTTATAAACTGACAATCCAATTCCATTTTCCTTTACCATGATGACAATTGAATATAAATATTATTTTTCTTTGTGAACCTGGGGGCTAGTCCAAATGTGTGTTGTGCTAGTAATTTCCTAACAGTGGAGGAAATTGATGTTTGGGCTATGAGTATTTCATGTAAACCTGTTCACTTACAAGGCATGCACAAAATCTTTTTTTTTTTTTCTGAATACAGAAAAAAAATGAAACCTGAGGAAATATTTACTTAGCTGATAGATTCAAGTATATATGGGGGGGTGAGGGGTGGGGGAAAGCTTTCCCTTATGCTTTTCTCTGGGCTATCTTCTCACCTTGTTAAGGTTAATCTTCTGTTTCTGTATGTGTATATTTATTTTTATTCCTCCTGCCTTCTCATACCTCTGTTGCAATAATAAACTCAGAGAAGTCTCTCTGCTGACTGTGCCTTATGTGTCTCTGTTTTAGGCAGATGCTGCTATTGTTTCAGGGTTCTGGTTCCATTAAGGAGCTTAATAATTTATTACATTTCTTCCTGAATACAGGCACACTGCAATGCTAGGTTTAGCCCAGCTCATAATATTATACCTGCTCTACTGAGGTCACTAAAGTATGATGTTGCTTTTTTCAGGTTCTGTATAAACAAAAGCATGATGCTGAGAAAGGAACTTCAGATTACGCACATATGAAGGAGCCTCCGGATATTAAGCATGCCATGGAAGTCAATAAATACCAGAGTGATGTAAGTACTCCCCCACCTGAAATTAGTTCACTTGTTTTGGGTAGACACATCTTACGTAGCTAACTGATATGAAATGGGTATGGAATATTTTCATATTTCATTAGCTGGTATTTCTTTACATTATGTGCTCTGAAGTATTTTTGGACACTATGTGTGCATAAAATATGCTACGAGTAATGTTACGTGACTTATGATAAAGTGCATTGGAAAGGGTACTATTTATTAATAGTAATTTTTATTGTTAAATGCTACCAATTTGAAATAAAATTACAAACAGAGGTTTTCTAAATGAATGTGTACTTAGTTGTATTTTAAAACTGTATAAAGCTCTTTATTTACATGAACAGCAGTATGGCTTCAGTGTCTTACACTGTCAAAATTTGGGTAGTTCCATTTAGAGGAAAAAAGGATAATATTTCTGCCCTGCTATTGCATACTTTTATG
The DNA here is from genome assembly GCA_013399475.1 of Chauna torquata. NCBI lineage: Eukaryota > Metazoa > Chordata > Aves > Anseriformes > Anhimidae > Chauna > Chauna torquata. Next base: position 23,050 of record VXAL01012031.1, read on the forward strand.
CACATGAATTACTTCATTGCCATCTCATGAATACATTTGCAAGTGAGTTCCAAAGAACAATTTCTGACTGATTTTGCGGAATCTGAACCATAAAGTTGAGTTTGATGCCTGGTACTAGCTTCTACCACTGACCAAAGTATTTGTTATTGTGGTTTTACTTAAGTAATTTACAAATAAATTAGATTATTTAGCTATACGTTTTTTTTTTTAACACCTTCTTGTTAACTTCTTGAAGTTCTTTAGGTCTTCACAATATAAAAGCCTAATAATAGTATTTTCATTTTTTATTAGTTTCAAGTCAGGTTTGATTTCATAGTCTCTTATGCTATGCTCTATTTATACAAACACAACTTTGAAGAAAAATGTATGAGGCTGTTTTAAGGGAACACAAAGCCAATAGAACAGCTGACATCCATATACCTTCAAAGTTATGATACGTTTCCATTCTGCTTAGGTAACAAAGCCAAGTCAGGTAACTATATGATTTTAGAACTCTCTTGTTTCTCAGACAAATTTGTTTGCTGCTAACAATACAGAAAATGAAGCTTGGGTGTTCATTTTGAATTATCTTAAATTTACCCTATCTTGGTTACTGAGAGCGTAACAAACGCTCGTAGGTTATGCAGGCTGAAAGCTAAATGTCAATGTTAGATGTATGTCCGTGTGTGCAGAATCTTGACAGCTGGCCGCTGATTAAAAGGCTGCTGGAAAACTTCAGGGAAGCATTATGTTTGAAGAATAACTTTTTCTTCTGCTGGGAAATACCTGAGCTGGAACTCCCAGAAGTGATTTGCAACCTGCCTTGATTACAGAATTCCCTCTTCCTGTCAGACTCTGGCCATCTCTGCTGTTGGAAGCATCAGGATGTCAGACTGACAGAGGGTATGAGCTGGGAATGTGAACTTCTCTCCCCATAAGCACGAGTTTGTTTTTATCTGTTTTTAGCTGTAGGAATGATTGCGGACTACTAGGGAAGGAAATAGCATTGGGAAGAGAGATGGGAATCGCTCTCAGAGTAGGTGGTGGGACAAAGAGGAATATGAGACTCGTTTTGGAATCAAGTTCATCATGGGCTGAGGATTAGTGTGCTAGCGCAAAACCCATTCCCCTTCTACAGCTGTACATCACCTGCTAACAGAATTAAGGAGAGGGGGGTACAGATGTGAGAGTAAATGAAATTCAGTTGTTCATCTTCTTTCGCGCTTAAAGAAAACAAAAAAGGAAATGAAGGCAAACATAGGAGGGAATAATGTTTTGATAAATGAGTATTTTTAACAGCATGTTAAAAATAATGAAAAAATATGAAGGAAGGTATTCTCAGCCTGAACAAACTTCAAAAAAAAAAAAAAAAAATCAAACAATACCTCCAAATCCAACATAAAACTCTAACTGGTTAGTTTCATCTGTTTAAGAAGAGATTCTTTCTGGTTGCTCATGGGGAGCTACAGTGCAATGGGGATGTATCTGTATCACACATAAAGGAGAAAGTTATGTAAGACCAGTTATTGTTCATTGGAGTTACACAACTCCTGTGGATTATTGTTTGAGCACCATGCTGAATATATATTGTGGATTTCTTGCTCTATAAGTAAAGGTTTAATTAAGAGCCATGTGAGT
>VXAL01012031.1:29020-60265 GCA_013399475.1 Chauna torquata
ACAAATTATATTTGTCACTGGGTGTTGCACTTTATGACTGATAGACTTGCAGTTGAATTTGTTGCACTCTGCTCATAGTAAAACTGTGCACTGGAAACAGGAGGTAGATACACTATAATAAGTGAAGCTTCAAGCTGAGGGAACCTCTCAGGGCTTTTTTGATGGTGAAATACAATTTTGGGAGGTCAATTAACTCTGTTAAACAGCAGAAAAATAATCTAAAAGACTGTCCAGTAAAACAGGAATTATTCTGATACTTTCTGTCTCCTATAGACCTTATGTTCTCTAACTTTTGCATGGAACTTCAACTTGTCAGACACTTTTGAATACCAGGGATGATTTTCTTAATCAGTCAGAATAATTCAATAAGACAGCTCTTTGAAATTGGCTTGGATTGACACGTGCTATACAGCAAGGGAGAGGAAAAATTCTACAGACCTGGAGTAGGGAAAAGAAGGATAACTTGTGGTCTGGGAGCTTTGGAGCATCTCTGAAGTCTAGGCTGTTCATGTGATTGCTTTCCTAAATGGAGAATGTTTGGACTCTCCTACCCTTGGTTTAGTGTTCTGGCCAAAGTTGTCTGAGCCCGTTCATTATAGTAGCAGCTTCTGCATAAACAGAAAATCGTCTTGTACTCCAACATGCTGGAACACTCAGCCTTCTTGTTCCCATGACTGTGTAAAGTAGTAGATAAGTGGAGTTTGGGGGAGTGGGGGGTGCTGGGGTGGAGTTGTGTCATTTGATTACATACCAGCTACATGACTGTCTGTTTCTGAGAGAGACGTTTGCCATGGTAGAATTACAGTTTCTCTTCAGTGTAGCTGCAATCTGCTAGACTGCGGTGCTTAATATCATGGAGGGGTTAGTTTATATTAAAAAAGGGTACAGCATAGAAAAGAAATGCTGTCCTCTTAGAATTCCTCTGAAATTTAATGATAAAACCTAATATTTGGGTCTTTGCAGTACTTTCATTTTCTGCTATGCTTCTAAGCAAAAACGTTTTTCATTTTAGTATTATATTTTATGCTTCTGAATTGCTTCCTTATCCTGTTAACCTGTGTGTGGATCTTACTAAATAATCCCTGTCAAGCAGCACTGTGTTAGAATAAATTAGGTGGAGTTTTATTGAATTTGGTGACTGAGTTGATAGGTCATTCAAAGATGATTTATAAACTTTAAACTTTTTTGTTTGTTTTAAACAATTTTTTTTTTTTTTGACAGGTATCGTATAAGAAGGATGTGCAAGATACTCATAGATACACTGAAGTGCTGAACAGGCCAGATATAAAGATAGCAACTGAGATAACAAAGATAATAAGTGATGTATGTTCTTCTGTTATTCTATCTGTATTTTTTTAGACATTATTTTATTTTTTTTCAATTTCAGTCAGATCATTTAGAATGCTGCTAAAATTCTCAAACTTCCTAGAAAGAGCAGAAAACATGGCACCCCAAATCTGATAAGGAGATTTGGAGGGAGGGATAGGAGGGGAAACTTGCTTGGAATATTACAAAGTTATGGGGTTGCTTGTGTTTTGATGTTAACAGCATGACATTTGCAATTATTGGTGAATAAAGACAGTGTTAAGTTTACTAAAGTTGGTTTTGTCTCAGCCTTATTAATGATAATGATTCTAAAAATACGTTACATGCTAGTATGCTGTAGTACACTTCAGAAGACACACCAGACCTTTTTTCACCCCAGTATGAGAGAAGTGTGTTTCTCAGGACTCCTTTTCCTCCTTCCATCTCGGCCAACAGTGGCAGGGAAATGCAGTTTCCCACTGTCCTTGTGAGAGCTGTGCAAGCACATCACCTCTTGCACAGGGCTCTCCTCCCTGAACTCCGCTCTCAAATTCTTTTTCTTCCCACTGTGACATCTGCTAATGGACAGGTCAAGGAGCAGGTTGAAAAGCAGTAATGTGTGATGCTGTTTAATATTTTATTGTAGACAGTATATATATTAGAAGTTCTGAAACCAAGATTTTAAACAACGGCTGATAGTTTCATGTGAGACTAATTAGGCACCTCTTATAGAGAGACATCTCTTACAGAAAGACAGCTTTAAGAGATATGAGGTTCACCTTTTGGACACGCAGCATTTTCTGAAAACCAAAAACTCCTGCTAATACTTATGTTCAATGCCCACAATTATGAATTGCTGTAAAAGCCCCATTTGACTTAGAATGGCTTTGGGTCTTTTCTTTCTTTCTGTTGTTACAACTTGTCCTTGCTGATTCACAGTGCCTGAGTAATGTAATAAACCTACTTTAGGCAATAGTAGTTTAGTTTGTGATATTGCAAAGCATCTATTGTCTATTCATCTATATTGTTTTCTAATGCATTTTGAAAAAAGAAAAATGCAGCAATTTGCATGGGAGGTAGTTCAACTGGAAAGATCACATAACACCAGCCCTGTGGGACTAATTCCTCTGCGTTACACCAATGCAACCTTACTGACATCCAGCAAGATTGCAGTGGTAAAACTGAGAGTGGAATTTGACCTGTATTTCAAAAAAGCTGCCCCTTAGCCTAGTTTTGTTTCAAGGCTATTTTCAACTGCTACAAATAATCTTGTGTAAACTGCAGAGCATGTCTTAAGAAATGCTGAGCCACTGTAACTCATTCTGCCTTGATTGGGAGCAGTGGGAGAACAATATTTCTCAGGCTTAACCTATGCATTTGGTTAAAGTTGAATTTTATGAATGCTGTGCATTGTGTTTTACAATAAATAAATATTAAGTTTTTAATGAGACGAAGCATGAGAAGGGCTTTTTTTCTGAGCTGATTAGAATATTACTGAGAGTAGTGTCAATACTGATCACTGAATGAGACTTTCTTTTCTACCAGCTCTAGTGCTTACATTTCTCTTGAAAAACAAAACAAAACATTCATTTTCATGATTTTTTAAGGCTGAGTACAAGAAAGGAAGGGGAGAGATGAATAAGGAGCCTGCTGTACTTGGAAGACCAGATTTTGAACATGCTAAAGGAGTTTCTAAACTTCTAAGCCAAGTAAGATTTTCTGTCATTTTACAATGACTTCATTCAGATATCTCATTCCTACTAATGCAAGAAAATATTTAGATTTTTAGATGGTTATCTCTAATTGCATGAAGATTATGTTCTCAAGCCCTTTTCATATGGTATTGCAATGACTGGCAAATTTAAGATTCCTAGGAAACAGAATATACATTTTTATGCAAAAATACAATGAACTTGGACTGTTACAACTCGTCTTTGGTGGAGATGGTGTATATTTATACATATTATCTAGGATTTCTAAAATATTAACTGTGTGTAATTTAGAGGCAAATTTTGCTACTCATTCAGTCTGAGTGGAACCTTACCCTGTGATTAATCCCATTGAAGTAACTGGAGTCTTTTGTGTAACCGCTTGCTAATGCGAGTAATGGGATCTGAATTTAGCCTGACATGTAAACTGCCTGTCTTCCCTCCCCCGAAACTGAACCTTTTACATACTACTTTCTGTTATATATTAACTGGGGAAAAAAAAAAAAAAAAAGAAAAAGGAGAAATTACTTTTGTCCATAACTAAAAAGAAAGCTGGGGACACAAATATTCCCTCTTTTCCTCTTATGAGTCTTCTACTGCTCCAGATCAACATCATGAGAAGAGATTTTTACTGCTGACTTGCAGTCGAATAGTTCTTTTAATAGTGCCTTGCACAATCCTTGCTGGTAATCCTCCAGCTACACTCAGAACTTTTGTAAACCCAGGAACAAATTCTGCCCTCCTGTACGAGGGGGATAACCCCCTTTGATTGGAGAAGGCCATGTCAGTCTTCCCACAACTATAAAAAAAACAACTGGAGTAGCATATAAACTAGAACAGTCTGTAAATTAGCATTGTGTAACAACTCATTGTGATTTGGCAAGATGGTAAAAGTCTTTCCTAGAACTGATGAGAATAATATGTCATAGAGAACAAACTGCAAAGCAATGCAATGTCTATCTGCAAGAGGCTGAGCTTCTTTTGATGTCACCAGACATTGCCCTTAGACACCTACTACGTGATTTCCTGTTTTATACTGGACCATGACTAACTTTGAAGTGGTCTTTTTTTGTTTAGCATCATGCAGGCTGGGAAATCAACCTGTGCTTTCTAGGAAGAGCCAGTGCTATGCAGCTCAGACCTCGGTGTCACTTCTAGGGAAGGGAGATGCTTGTTTTGGCAGTTTTTAAGAGTTCATCTCTAAATTTAGTGTGTGGCATTCTTTATTTCTACCTAATGGCCATCTACACATTCCTTTCTTTGCAGCCTATTTCAGAATCTAGAGGGCTTGCAGCTGCGTATTATCCCAAAGGGGACCAAAGCAGGACCCTTTCCAATAGCCCTTCCATCTCACTATACCTGGTACCACTGAGGTTGTGACCAACAATTGCAACAATCACAAAATACTAGCTGGGTCATGGGGTCGTGCAGGCTTGTGCTGTTCCAGTTGCATCAAAGGCTTCATCAGTGCACTTTTTTATCTCAGTTTTATTAGATGTGCGTTTTCTGTTGGACAATGCATGCTGTATCTGTAAAACTAGTAGCTTTATCGTAGAATCTCGTCACTAACAGGGTCAGGGATGGCAGTAGTTCCAGTTGAGATCCAACTGCAGAAGAGAGCATTTGGTGTGCAATTTTAACTTCTGTAGAGAGTCCAAATAGTGCACAAGGTGTGACAGAAAGAGAGGAACACTTGATATAATGTAGCTTGCAGTTTATTTGTAACGATGATTCTTATTAATCCTTGGTGGTCCAACCTTTGTAGCCACTGGGCCCGGAGCCCAGTTTTGGCATCCTTCCACCCTTTTTCCTCCTCTCAGTCTACATTGATGAACAGAATCGAATAGAATAGTTCAGTTGGAAGGGATCTTCAAAGATCATCTAGTCAGCTGCCTGATGAGGCTGCTTGCAGTGTGTGTGGTAGGCCATATACTTTTGAAAAGGGAGGCAGGACACTTTTAAAAAGCATCAGGCTTCAGCTACCATCCATCCGCATAGAGCAGCATGGAGGTTGTTAAGTACCAGGCTGCTTTCAGCAGCGGGTAGGTGCATTCAGCAATTCCCTACTTCCTCTGAAGGAAGGGCAGTGGCCACGAGTTGTCTAATATTTTTGTATATTATTTGAATCATTATAACACTTAGACACACTGATCATAAATCAAGAGCATCCTGTACAAGCACAGAAAAATGATGATGACCCCTGTGTCCAAGGAGTGGGGTGATGGGGCAGGATGAGGAATGCACCTGTGCCGTAGGAGAGGAAGTGCCCTAAATGTGGGTCAATCTTGTCAGTCCTCTTCATGCAAGGATCGTGAAGCAGGCTTGTAACAATTACAATATTTTAAAAATAGTAAAGTTAATGATCTCTTTGTTGTCTCCAGACTTTCTGGCTTTTAGGGTTTCCATTTCTTTCTCAGCAAATGGGAGCATTAGAAACTTTTTGTGCTGAAAGTTGATAATCTCCCTTAATAGCACGAATCTATAAGCTGCGACATGCAGAGAAATATTAGTTATTTGACCCTCACAGTAAATTTGCAAAGTTGACAATTCTGATGGAAGTAATGGGAAGAGAAGATGATAACAAGTTTTAATGTGGTGCATATGGGTAGGTAATTTAGGGAGTATAGAGAACAGGAGCAAGAAGAGGTCAGGCAGTGTGGGTGTAACAAAGGCAGAAAGCAATCAATGCAAGCAGGAAGGCAAACAAGTTGAAGAAAATAGTGTTAATGTTTGACTGGTACTCAAGGCTGTACTACCATCTCTCTCTCTTTTTTAAACAAAGCTTTTGACAACAGAAGCAGCAAAAATACTAGCTTCCAGGACTAGGATGTTTACCCACAGCACATGGTAACCACTTTCTGTTGATCTGAAACCAAATTTAAAGCAGAAGCTCTGTTAGTTTTTGTGAAAACGTGAAGTTTGTCAGTTTGCTGAATGTACATAATATAATTTTTTTTTATAAAAACAAGCTCTTGTTTATGTCTTCTTTGTGTCATCTAATGCATTTTATTAGCTTTTTCAAAGAGCTGCTGATATGAAGTATTCTCCTTATGTTGCTTAATAAGGGGTTTTATGATAAATGATTTTGGATATTCGTACTTTATGCTGGATCTGGTGCTTATTGTTTCATGGATAAAACTGTTATCGGTAGATTTTTTTTTCTTCTGAGATGTACCTTGTCTGAGATTATCAACAGCCTAGGATTTTCTCAGTTTTCCTTTTCTTTAAACTCTGCTAGTGGCTTTAGCAACTGATATTTTAGTTTAGCTCTTTGTTTATGTTACATTTCCTTCAATATATATGTGTTTTGACAGGTTTTCATTTTTTTAATATGTTTTCATATGGTCATGAGGAAATGCTTTAGCTGCAAGTGTCTACTTCATCCTGGGATCCCAGTGGTTGAATGATTCCATTTTTGCAGTTTCTTTGTAAATCTGAACAGTGGGTGATGTCATCCACTTCTGAAACTGAACACTCCCTGTGTGAACAGCTTTGAACTACAGATTTTGATTTAGGAATGTTGCTGCAAAGCTTCAAAAGACACTGTTCTGTCCAGCTGCAATTCTGACTTTTATAGGTTTTGTGCAAGGCCAATGAGAAGTTTGTTTATCCAGGCTTTATTTAATTCAGTTTGGTTTTTCAGGGATGTTGTTGTGTTAAAAGCCTGCAAAATCTGCTCATTCTTTAGCAACAATTAGAAAGCAGCTTCCACACATTTCTTTTAAATTAACCACCACTACATACTCTCTAAAAAAAATAAACAAACTTAAGACTTTAATTAAGACAGTGAATAAGCAGCCATAGTTTTAAACCCTCATTAGAGTAAAGCTTTTGGTTAACGATGAAATTTGTAGATAAGCTTCCACTAACAACTGTCATTCCCACTCCCACACTTTTGTTTGCTGTTCCACTAGGTTACAATGTTGATCAGAACCCCCCCCTTCAGATGTTTTGGAAATCACTGATGAAGTATTTTTCTTACTTGTTTTTAATTAGAACCCTTTCTCTCAGGCATACTTTTACCCTTTAAGCTACATTCATAAGTTTCTCCTGTTCAAAAGGAGGCAAAAATAACGTGTGAGCTACTTCATTGTGGCTCATTCATGCGCTTGCTCTTCTCTCCTTCTCCCTCTCCCTTCTCCCAAGCCTCCCCCACCCCATGCTTTCTTTCAAAAGGGAGAGGGAAATAAGAAAATGCCGATAAAAAAGGAAAGCGAATGTGTGTGTAGCTTTCAATGAGATGAATCCCCTATGACAAGTCAGAGTTAAATTACTGCTGGAAGTGCTCTCGAGATACTGTCAGGGTCATCTGATATTATTGTGCTGCCTCCATTTTGCCCCAGAGCGACATGGGCGGTGGTGTTGGAGAGGAGAGCAAAGGTAATAAGCAGTGCAGCCAGAGAAGGCAGCAGGACCGCGAGGTACTAAGACAGCCCTCACTGAAACAGAAACATTTGCAGTTGGATTGGTCGGCAGTCTCCTTAAATTTGGGAGCCTTCTGTGCATGGGCATCAGGGTGCGCAGTCCTGTGAAGACTGGATTCACTGGCTCTCCCTCTGTCCTTCTGCAGCAGTGATGTGATCTGAAGTGACACTAACAGGGGTTCATTGCTGAAATCTCTAGATTGAAAGGTATTGTTAAAAAAATCTTTTAAAAAATGGCATGAAATAGCTGCAGCTGGAAGATGGCAAGCCAATTATGAGGAGAGGTCCCTTTGGCACTGATGTTTCGCACTTAACGAGTATACCATGGACCACATTGTGCATTCAGGCCACATACACAGTTTGAGGCCATTTCTTGACTGGGCAAAAGCCCAGCCTTAAGTAGTTGGATAGTTAAACTCCTGTGTACAATGTCATTATAATGCCTATGGAGTAAAAGAGAGTTTTGCTCATCATGCTGACTTGATCCCTGTTTTCGGAGGTTTTCTGAATCAGATATTCCAGCACTGCCTGATTTTTATTAGGAGGCAAGTTCTGGATACACCTTTTAAAAGAGAAAAGCCCTATAAGTTATTCTTTCACTACTGATACAGAATGTGGATTTGCCTTTGACAAAGGCAGTGTCTTTGTATTCAGATATATGCTTTTGCAATTGATCCGAAGCCAAGGCAAATATCAAACAATACGAACCAGATGAATCTACCAGAAGGCAATAGATATTCCTGTCTAGAGGTAGTGTGGAAGGTTTTCATGTTTTCAGATAAAGTTTCTCTTTAAAAGTTACAATGTTTTAGAATTTTCTTCCTTTGAAAAAATTGACATAAGTGTTGGAATCATAATGTAATTTGTGAACAGATATGGCTAATTTCTGTTTGGGTGGCTTAGTTTTGGTTTCTTGTTATCCTGATTAATGAAATATTTGGCATTGTGGCTAAACATAATGAAGATGTATAAGCTAAACCATGTTGAGAATCTTTTGAGTCAAAGAAGAACTAAAAAGGAAAAAGAAAATTCTTCACACAACTAAAGCTGAGAAAAAAAGTAATTTTTGAAGAAGACTGAGGTGGTTTAACCACTTTATCAGACATTCATGTGGGAATAGAGAAAAAAGGAGTAAGGAAAAAGCTGCATGTTTATTTAATGCAGAGCGTGGCAAATTATAATGGATGTTGCATAGGCTCAGATATCAGGTGTCTGACTAACGTTCATGAAAGCAGCATAATTCAGACTGAACTTTATTCTCCTCCATTATGCCCAGCTGTTGGAAAGAAGCAAGGCATGTGTGCAAAGTCTCCAGATGTTTGATGATCATGCAGAACAAGGGGGGCAAAGGATGGAGATTTACTGTTTGCTTAATTTCATTTTTTTCAGATTCTGAATTCAGTTCTTCTAAATGTTTTATAGAATTTTTGTAGTTTATTTACTTTTGATGCCAATACCTTGACATTTATCTCCCTTTACATGTCTTGTCTTTCCCCGTTTTCCTTTAAACAAAAAGAAAAGAGAGCAAGAGTGATAGCAGATAGTCATTTAATTATGCTTTCTAACACTGTAATGAGATGGACATTGTCCCCAAGAAGGGACTGTACTGCAGAGAGATTCATGTGGGTCTTGCGGGAAATTTCCAGCAGAATTAAAAGTAGAAGTCGGGGCTCTGGTGACAGCCTAGCACACCGCGGGTTACACATGTACCTGCTGGTGGGAAAACAGTCAAGTGAGAAGTTTTATTCTTACTTCCCACATTTTGTTTTCAACAACTTTGCTGCAAAATTTTCAACCACTTCAAATGATTTATTTTACAAGTTTAAGAATTTCTTCTTATATTATTATTTTTTTGTTAAAAACACATTTTTGGTGTTAATTATGAATTGAATGATTCTCAATGATTAGATTATTATTGCTAGTCTCAAAGAGTTCTGACTTATCCAATTATCCAGGTAAGTCATATGGTTTTGTTTCTGTTTCCTTTTATAAATCCTTTAGTACCAATAATCACATATGACGATCTTAAAATTATTATTTTTTATTTCAGTAAAATTCAGATACATGAAAATTATTTGAAACCAGCACAAGACAGTTACAGGTGTGGCTAAACTGAACTTCTTTAAACATCTTTAGTATTTAAGGATTTATGGATAAGGCAGTTGCCTTTAATAAGCTCCTTTGTAGTCTGAATTCTCTGTATATTGTTTAAGTACTACATGTTAATATCGGTTATGATTTTTTTTTTTTCCTGGTGGAAGGTGAAATACAAAGAGCAGTTCAATAAAGAAATGAAGAGCCACCAGTACAATCCTCTGGACAGTGCTTCCTTCAAGCAAGCACAGATTGCATCCACCTTGGCAAGTGATGTAAGTGAATTTGCTTTGTATTTTACATGTGTTTACATCCTGAAAAACCCAACATTTGTTCTCAAGCAGAAGTTCTTTTTCCATTTTACAAATTATTACTGTAAGCAGAAGTCTCTGCTATACGTCGTGTCTCTATAGCACGTACAGCATGTTATCCATTTTTTCCTCTGCTTCTGACAAAGTCCTTCTCCAAGGGCCTGCAGAGTTTTTCATAATGATTTTAGGTGATATTTATCTCACTTAACTTTGTGTTTCAAAAGGTATGGCTACTTACTCTGAGCTAATGTACTCAATCCCTTTGTATTTGGGAAAGAAAGATACTGGTCTAGAGAGCAAATCATCAGACCTGTTGTAGTTGCCTGTCTTTAGAGTAGCGGAGTGCACCTTCTCTCCAGTGGCTGTAGGAAGAGGTTAGCATGAGTAGCTTAGATTTGGATGTCTCTCTTTTAGACTTCAATGTGTCTGTTGATCTTCTGATCTGCATTTTAAAGTACATCAGTTCCTATATTCTGTGTGGGTGCCTGCTGCTGGAGTTAGATTGGAGAAAACATCTATATCAAGTGAAAATGATGTTGGGATGATATATTTAACGGTGTGTCTAATGCTAAAAATGTGAGCTCTTCTTTGAGGGCATGATCTCTTTGCCTTCTTTGAGGGCATGAAGAGACAACCCTTCATTCTGTAGTGTGCTGTTTCCAAAGTGGGGGACACCACCCAAAGGAAACACTAGAGGCTGGCTTTGAGAAGGGTTCAACAGAATAATTGTTTCCAAAATCTAAAAGTTTAATTAAAAAAAAAAAAAAAAAAGTTAAAGTAGTTATTATTATAAAGGGTATGTGCATTGAGTGTTGTTGATTTGAAGCCTAACTCAGTGAAGAGGATGATACATGTGTGAAGGTGACTAAAGGCTTAAGAGGTTTTATCACCTAAGATAGCTAAGCTGGATAATGTTCTTCTTGTAAAGATGGGCCTCCAGCTATCAAAAGTATAGAAAATCCTACTATAGTCTGATAGAAAGTTATCTTCTGCTGCTTCATTAAGTGATTATCTTTTGCCTTAGGTGACTATATTGCTTATCTTTGCTGAAAGCAATCTGTATAAATTAAAATATCCTGGAGCACTGCCCTTTAATTGTTTTATGTAGATCTTTTTTATTTGGACAGATAGTATAATACCTGAATCAGGAAAGAGAGAACAAGAATCAATAACATTTAAAATGAGTAAACACAAAGTGTTGAGGAAGATACTCGTTTTAAAATTTTCCGCAAAATTGTTTAGAAACTTAAAAAAAAAACACGAATAATAGTTCTTTTCTAATCTGAAATGTCATACAAAGTGTGATTTTTGTAGTAAGTGTGCTTTTTTGAGAAAAGCTTTGAGTAGTTCCCAAATATTTGCTCAGTAGAATTAATCCTTTATTGATTTTTTTTGCTTTCTCCCCCAAATAATAGTAAACGAGCACCATCTAGTGTCTGATGCAGATTGTTGAGGCAAGCACTCAGTGCTTTATGTTTCTGTACAGACACACTGTAGTATTAGCTGTGAATTATTTTGTTAGTCTTTATTTTAAATAACCTTAATTCTCTCTGCAGGTGAATTACAAGAAAGATTTGGAAAGCCTGCATGATCCAGCCTCTGATCTACCAAACCTGCTATATTTAAACCATGCTTTAAATATCAGCAAAATGCATAGCGATGTAAGTGGCCTTTATAATAATGATCTGAAAAAAAAATATAGCAGGGAATGTAGTATATATAGTCACTGTAGAATACATAACTTTGACACTAGCTTCTTGGTCTCCGTTGTGGTTTAACCCAGCAGGCAGCTCAGCACCACACAGCCGTTCACTCACCCTACCCCCGCCTCCTGCCCAGTGGGATGGGGGGAGAGAATCGGAAGAAAAAAAAAGTAAAAGCTCATGGGCTGAGGTAAAGACAGTTTAACAGGACAGAAAAGGAAGGGAAAATAATAATAATAATAATAATGATATTATTATAATAAAAGAATATACAAAGCAAGTGATGCACAATGCAATTGCTCACCACCTGCTAACTGATGCCCAGACTGTTCCTGAGCAGTGGCCCCCCCTTTGCCCTGGCCAGCCATCCAAGTTTTATTGTTCAGCATGAAGCCACATGGTATGGGACATCCCTTTGGTCAGTTTGGGTCAGCTGTCCTGGTCCTGTCCCTTCCCAGCTTCTTGTGCACCCCCAGCCTCCTCACTGGCAGGGCAGTATGAGAAGCTGCAAAGTCCTTGGCTCTGTGTAACCACTGCTCTGCAGCAACTGAAAACATCACCACTATCTTCATTAAAAATCCAAAACACAGCATTGTGTTAACCTCTACAAAGAAAATTTAACTCTATCCCAGCCAAAAACCATAGCAGTCTCATATGTAGTAGTTCGTAGTGTTCTAACCGTAGTAGTTTGGGGATGTAAGTGAAGAAAGGGCTTTTAAGGAGACTTCTTTTATTAAAATAACTAGAATAACAGGTAAGAATCTATCAGACTTCTGGTACTTGAATATTTCTTCTTATATGTCTAAAAACTTCTATGTTTTTTCCTTTGTTGATCTAAGATATTTTTCTTTCCTTGCAAATCTTGTCTTGACTAGGATCTTACATGTTGCCTTTGTCTGCGGGTCTCTTTACAGAAGTGACCATTATGCTAGTTTAATATTTGGACCTCTGCCATAAGCAGCCTATCAAGTGTTAGCTTCTCTCAAAGCTTCTCTGTCTAACCCTTTTTTTCTCTGCTAAATATCTGAGGCTTCCTACACTGGATCAAGTAATAGCCATATAACTCCATCCTTCCACATAACAAGCCAATGTGCCTTGATAGGGCTGGTGGTACAACACAGGATGGTGATGGTGGGGGTTGAAATAGGGAGGAAGATGTAGGAAACTCCTGGCCTCTGTGCAATGCTGAAGCTTCTCTCCAACTCCAAGAGCACCTATGCTACATGCACAGTGCTTGGAGGCTGATTAGCTGCATTAATCTTTTTCACTCCAGAAACCGCAGAAAGGCTGCAGCACTACTGTGGAAATGTGTAAGTGGGTGGTGTTGGGAAAGAAGATTACTCACTGTTGGCAGGAGGCAAGAGCTTCACGGGCAAAGGGTCATCCCTAATGAGAGGTAGCATATTGGGTCATCTTCTGACTCAGTGCCTGCTTATGGAAGCTTATGTCTAAAATAATCAGAATAATCCAGCCTTCCTGTCAGTACTTGATTTTTGTGTTATCTTTGGTGAATTGCTTTTTATCTGTATCACTCTGATATGTGAAGCTAACATTGACTATCCTTTTTTCTGTGGATGATAAATGAGTTGATAGTTTTCAATTCTTGCATTCTTTCTTTGCATTTTGGTGTAGTTCCTGTTTCCTTCAGTGTAACGTAAGATTGGCATTCTTTTTGCTGGTTAAAGACAACTTGATGATGTTCACTCTGAGTATGTTCCATCTTATTTCTAGTGAGGTAGAAACCTCAACTGCTTAATCCTTAAAAAAAATATTACTTTATATTGCCCAGGAATGATCAATTTATATTGTCTATGCCCTTTTCTGATGACCCCTAAATACTAAGTTTCTGATTTTTGCGTTGTCCAGATGCTGGTGGATATCTTTTCTTGCTGTGAGCAGGAAGAAGAGCGCTTTGTCAATCCCTAAGGTCTCCACTGGCTATTTGTTTTCTGCAGAAATGCCATTTTCAAAATCCTTTTCAGATTTGACCTCCCTCTGTCATCTCTTTGATTTTGCCATGGCTTTCTCTCCTGCCTTTCTCCATGCTTCTCAAATACCTGCGTGTTCTCTTCCCTGTCTTTCGACAGCACGTGCTAAATCTTTCTCTTTTTCCACCGTGTGAAGCAGTCTGCTTGACAGTCTCATTAACTGATTTCCAAAACCTCATCGCGTGGTCTGTTTTTGCCTCTGACCAGTAGTATGAAACATTGAGCTTCTTGCTAATTACCCAGCTTTGCTGTTTCCTTATGGTATACCTTTCTACCCTGAACTTTATGCTTCTCTTCATCTTTTGCTTAACATAGCCACATCTGCCCTGATGTGATATGTTGTAATGTGTATAGTTAAATAAACTGATAAATTAATATGGTTAATTGAACTGATTTGCTGATTGACCTAGAGTGAAAAAGAAAGTCTGTGTATGACTTTATGAAATACATGTACTAGAATACAAATGCAAAGCTATTGTTCAAGTCAGCTTCCATGGCAATAAATTCCTGCAGTTAAGAGGAAAGCTAGATGGACATATTTGGACACAAATAGACTGATTTTGACAGGTTAGACTCATGCTATTTGTAATATTTTGTTGAGGAAGAGAATTCACAGGGAGGAACTTTCCCCTCATATGGTATACACGTAATTTTCTTTGAAATAAACTATGGAGGTACATAATTTAAAACTTTGATATATTTGCAACAGCTAGCTTATAGTTTTGTGCCTTTTAAATCTGTCCCTATTGTAGAGACTTTGAGATGGGAATGAACTACAGGCTAAAAAATGGAACATAGATGTGTTTCATTTTATGAAATAGGGTGATTAAATAGATTTAAGAGACCAAATCCAGTTCCTGCAGTTTAGCGTAGCAAAAGGCTGTGCAATTTACCTCATTTGATTTAATAGATTTTTTTTTTTTTTAAATTTTAGTTCCATTAATTGAGGAATGGAATAAAAATGTAAAGTCAGTATCTGTAGATGGAGGTAATTTTCATTTGTTTCCACTACAGAAGTGATTTTGTTGCGAGACATTTATAATTATTTCCACCAGGAGGCAAACACAGACCATCATATTTGTTCCTTGGCACTTCAAATGTAAAAAATAATGGTTATTTTCTAGCTAAAATAAAAATTTTACTTTTGTGTGAGCATGACAAGCATTTTCTGTAGGAACTTACAGAAGTTATTTTTATGATATCCTTTGTTTCATCACCGTCATTTTTTTTTTTCAGGAAATGGAGATATTTTAAATTCAAATTTAGCTGAAGAACTCCTGATTTTGGAGGCCTATAACATGCTTTCTTTTATGCTGTTTCTCTCACAGTTATTTCAACTGGTATTTAAATTGCAAACCTTCTGGATTTTGTTTGTGAAAACATTCTTGGATATTTCTTTGTTTCCATATAAATACAAGAAATCACTTAAGTAAAGCAAGGGCTTGTGATTTCACCCTGGATACAGCTGATCACATCCTTTACAAAGAAAATGCAGTTCTTCAAAGTTAGGTATACACAATCATAAGTAAATCTTGCAAAGAGAAAAATACAGCATTCTAACAGTGATTAAATCAGTCACAAAACTGCATTACAAATTATGGTGATGTACAATGCATATGCAATCAGAAGCACCCCAGGAGGAGAATGTTTTTGCAGGATCTGAACCTAGAGCAGAAGTCTGACAATGGAAGAGATTCTGAACACTTTTCTCAAATTTAGACATCAGTATTTTTGAAGAGACAAATAAATTAAAATGACATTACTCATTCTGAATATCATATTTTGATGTGTAGCTATTTGCTTTCTTTTATGGCTTCTGTAAAATATTCCACTGTATCACATACGGATTGATTGAGATAAATAATGTGTTTGCCCATGGTCGTATACACCCCTTTAATAAAAAGTCTACGAATGAATGAGTTTAGAAGCTTCTCTAGGTTTCCGTACAAAGTATATTTGCTGTGTGAGTTAGCATAAAGTTGCATGTTAGTGTCTTAACCCTGTGTGCTTCAATGTGATTTTGCTGCTAGCTTTAAGGTCATGGCCATTGGTAGCTGTGAGAGGAATGTCAGTGCAAGACCAGACCCTACTGAGGCAGCAGTTTTCCTTCCTTTCTCCCTCCCACAGGTGCAAACAAAAGCGTTTCAGAATGGTACTCTGGAGCCTGAAAGACAGATCTGTGCGGCCTGGCTGTAAAACAGATTTTTGTTGTTGTTACAGTAAATGTGTTGTTTTATGGAAACATGACAGGGGATCCTACTGGAAAGCTGCCAACTGTTCAGACATAGGTCAGTCAGCAAAAATCATGCAATTGGTTTAAGGATTGTGATTGATGCCTCTCACTCCTGCTGTCTTCAAAGTTTTTAAGTCTGATGTATTGAAGCAAAGGAATAAATGACTCCAGAAAAAGTTTCCTTGTCTAGCTGCCTTGTGTCTCCAACAGATCAAATCTGGGAGGAGTCTTCTAAGTCAAAAGCCTCTAGGGAGCTGTAGCAAGCAATCAGATCTCACATTTTCTCAGCTGTTAACAGTATTTATTTTCATTTTTCCAGGTCAAGTACAAAGAGAATTACGAGAAATCCAAAGGCAGATCAATGCTAGAGTTTGTGGATACACCAATGTACCAAGTTTCAAAGGAGGTTCAAAAGATGCAAAGTGAGGTTAGTAAAATTCCTGCTTGAACTAGCAAAATTTAGATCAACAGAGAGGCTAACACATCTTGTACTCAAGAAAATGGATGAAGCAGATCATAAAGGTTTTGTAAACTGAGGATAGGGTAGAAGTAACACTGAGTTCTCTTTTCTATAGCTCAGTTCTTCCTTCAAACTGTTTTTTTTTTTTTTCCTCTAAAGGCTGTAACACTAGACAGAGATTGTATACTGTATCACTTGAGAATTGGGAAGAAGCTCAAGAGGTCATCTAGATCAGAGATTATTAACTTTTTTACAGAACACCTTTTCTCTCCTGCCTTGAAGAGGCAGAGACGATTTTGAGCTGAAAGCTAGGGGAGGAGGTCATGAGCAAGGTAGCACAGGCTTGTTCTCTGCAGGTTAATGGCACGCTGTGGGGGAAAACACCTTAGTGGTCTCTGTGTTACTCTTTCTGGCTCTGTAGGCTCCTGTTCCTGTCTGCTTTCTTATCGCCAGAAAGCAGTAGGAAGTTTTGCAGAAGGGGGGCTATAAGTATGGGAAAAGGACCAGATTCTTTTGCATTTAATTCCTTCTTTAACAAGGAAGGGTTCTCTGGTGGGAAGGAGTTGAACCGCCAGCCCCTGTCCAGCCCCGTGCTTCAACTGAAACATGCTCCTGCCTCATCAGCCTGGGAACTCAGCACGGGGGAAGGACTGGTTCTGGGCTCCAGGGATGCATTGGCTATCCTAAGTCAGGCCATATTTTTCAAACTTTTTCTTAAAAACTTCCAGTAATGGAGGTCTTGTGACCTCCCAGGCAACCTTGTCCAGTGATTCACGAGTAATCCTAAGAGAGTTTTTCCCTGTCTCCCTTGCTGCAGTTTGATTCCATTATTTTTCTTGTGTCAACGAAAACTGATGATTTTGTCCTCTTGTTAGAAACTTACATGTGTTTAAAAGCCATTACCTTGTGTACCATTTTTCTTCTCTTTTCAGTACTAAGCAAATTGTTTTTTTTTTTTTTTTTTTTTTTTAAATAATTGGTTAAANTTTCATAGATTGGGTTAAACATTCTCTTTGGAAATATCATAGATATGTATTTTTATCTAAATTGCTTGTGTCTTGTGTAGATAGTCTAAGTAATGAAATGAGTACATTGCTTATTAATGTGATAACTCATGTATGGCATAGCTCATTTCTGGGTCTGTTTACAGTGTTCTTTCTGAAATATGTTTGGAAATGCACATGCATGTACCACTAATTGTTGTTTTTGCTTCAATAGAAAATGTATCGAAAAGATTTTGAAGAAGGGCTCAAGGGAAGGCCCTCAATGGATTTAGACAAGACCCCAGAGTTCTTGCATATAAAACAAGTCACTAACCTTCTGAAGGAGGTAGAGGATTTTTACTTTTTTTTTTTGTTGTTGTTGTTGTTAAGATGTAAATGAGAAATAAGCATCATCACTACAAGCTAATGAGTGCTGAACAACTTACAGTTAACACTATAGCTAAATAAAATTGACTTCATGAATAAAAATTGCAGTGTCATTTTATATTCCAAATAGTCTTGTAGTAAGAATAGATACTGTTTGAAGTTTCCTTTATAAACATAAGGAAATGACAAGATTCAGCACACCTGAACCAGAAAAAGAGTTAAATGAACAAATCAGATGATTCCATAGAAAATGGATTGTTGGCAGCACACTGCCTGTGAGGGCCTTAATTTTGGAATTTGTTCCTCCCCTGGGCTCAAATAGCCCAAATTTGGTGACCTTCCAGGCATGCTGCAAAAGACATATGTTTGATAGGGTTGTGGAAAGGGCCCATGGTTTGCTTACCAGATAGATGAAGGGGTGAAAAGGAGGATTTGTTTGTGTCCAGATGGCAGTTTTTTCTTTTGAGTAATTATTTTGGGTTTATGATAGTCTGTTGTAGTTATATGGATGCCTTGAGCTGTGTGTAAGTCACTTTTAACTAATTTATTTGAAATAATTATCACATGTATTACGAATGAAAGTTAAGATGGCCAAAATTCCATAATATAGCTCTGATATTACATAATCTGCTATAAGCGAATTTTGTTAGAAGATGTGGATTTTCTGTAGGCCCATTGTCTCTTTAATATTTGTCCAATGGGGCATTACAAATTAAATAATTTTCTTTTTCTGTGACTGAGAATCCTTCTATCTGTGGTCTTCTATTTTTTATATTATTATTCAAAACTGTTTTCATGTTAGGTTTTGAGTATTGATTGGTTCTATACATTAGATTTATTATTTGACCAAATTCAGACGTAAATCTATCAGAAAATTGTAAACCTAAAATCCATAGTTAGAAATGTCAGAGCCACTAGATCTTCTCCATTTGAATTTGGGATCCAACAGGATCTTGTTTATAATTATTGTGTGAAGAATTCATGGTTTTGCTATAGCCCAGATGGATGGAATTGAGGATGCTAGAACTAAAACCCTTTGAACCTTGTTCTTAAAATACCTTATCCCAATCTATGCTGTGGGAAGAAGCTGTCATTTCAGATATTTCTTTATTATTCATCTTCTAATAAATAATTTATTTTGATAAGCTTGACTGTCAGATAGACAAGTCTCAAGCTTGATCTAGCTTATGCAGTACCATTCTGTGCATACAAAACTCCCCTGTATGTCTTGCGTGCTTGCTGACTAGGGAAAAATGCAAATGCTTGCATATCATTGAGTTAATCTTGCTGCTTGCTGAGTGTCCACAGAGGTGGATATTGTATGCGTAGTTGTAGATGTGCTGGAAATTTACATATTTGAAAACTTTCAGATGACTTCCCTGCATAGTGCTACATGCATTAAGCTGTTCCCTAATTCTTACCTCCTCAAGTTTTACAACTCATTACTTGGAGAATAAGGCATATCTGTTAGCCAGAGGGGAAGAATGTGAGAAAATGGAAATGGTATTTTAATGCATAAAGGTACTGAATTTCAGATTTTATATCCACATTCAAGGAACAGAATCCAAAACCAAAGATTACATAGGTCAAATTAACTATTGTCTTTCAAGATTCAGGAAAATAATGTACTTTCTTCGCAGTCAATGATGTAGCTCAGTATTTTTGTGTGAAGGTTCATAATAAACTTTAAGTAGATATTGCATCAAACAAGGAGGGGAACCTGGTGTTATTAAAAAATGAATTATTCATTTTTTTTTCTTCTGTCAGCTGTATTTCAGCTAATTCTGTTGCCTTCTTACTACAGAGAATTCTGCAGATATTTCACATTCTGCAACAATACGAACCTTCTCTGGAACAACATACACAACTCTGTCAGAAGAGAGAACTGAATTTAATAATTCTAAATTAATAGAAATTTTCTGCTTGTAGAACATGCTTCTGATGATAAAGAGAAGCTTCTTTAAAAATATCTGTTTTCCTTCTGTTTAAACAAAAAGCTTATGCTGAGACAAAGATGCTTGCTACATCTTATAAGGTTAATACATGATTAAGAGCGTTAATTTATGTCTATATAAATCCTTCCAAAAAGATGTTTTCTTCAAACCTCTTCTAGTTTCCTTCCATTAAAAAAAACTAACACAAACCTTGATGTGGAAAGAGCATTTAAAAATCCTACAAAATGTACAAGATTTTTCACTTTCACTAGGCTTACATCAGCTCTCTAGGAATTGAGAAGAAGAAGAGGAACCAAATGTCCACAGGCAGATTCTAGTGTGCTTTTAATTTTACACTGAACATTTGAGTACTCTGGAGGCTGAAGCTGCTAAATGTTGATAGATCATATCAGTGCAGTGTGTGAGGGGAACAGAAGAGAAATGGTAGGAATGTTGCTTCTACATTATAATTTATAAAGCAGACATTTTAACGTGTCCTAATACAGTATTCAGGGCATCCATCCCGATTGTGATACCATTAGTGAAAAGGAGGTAAAAATGGCAGCACAGCAGACACTGGTCTGTGTAAAATCAAATGCTACTGCAATTAAAATGTTTGTAGATAGGCAGCTGAGGTCCCTAAGCAACATGCTGGCACTGTGTAGGAGTGGACTATTTTTCAAGAGCACAACAGGAAAATGCATAGCTATATTAAAACCTTTTCACTTTTGCAACATTGTACCTTTTGATTTGATAATTTCCAATTCTATTTTAACTCTGAAACCTTCAGCTAATTCATGTTTCATAGAAATTTCAAAGAGATCCTTCAGACACTTAATAAGTGGTATTTCTTTTCAAGATCTTGCAGACAATATTAAGTGGAGAAATCTTTCTTTAAATCCTTAGAAAGAGTATAGAAAGGATTTGGAAGAATGGATGAAAGGAAAAGGAATGACAGTGTTTGAAGATACGCCAGATTTGATTAGAGTGAAAAACGCGGCTCAGATACTAAATGAGGTATGCTATGCTAGTCAAGGTTATTGATGTCAGAGAAAGTTCACTCTTTATGGTATACTCTATTGAAAATATTCCATTCTTTTAACATACTCTACCATGAAATATGTAAGTATTGAAACTAAGGCCATTCCTGTTTTGCTTTAAGAATATAGAAAAAGTCTGGAAAAAAACTTATGACAAATGTTTTAGATTTTCAGACAATTAAAAGGTCAGTGGAAATTGTTAGCGGGTCAGTAGGCAGAGCATTTAAAATTGTGTTCATTTTTCAGTCTGTAATGGAAAAAGAGTTGTGTTAATGGACTTGTAAAGAAAAGTCAATAAAATAATTTCCAGTTTTTTGAATCTTGTATCTTTGTCTCATAAATAAATAATAAATATTGATAATGACTGTCAGACATCTTTGAAAGAACTTTTATCCAAATAATCTGTTCTACTTGTGAAAACTTTTTTCCAAAAGTAGAATTGCCCCTAAAGAAGTGGATTTTCTTGAGCTTGCAGTTCATCCTTTGTAAACAGACAGGTGGAGGCTCTTCCCAGAATATATTTTTAGAACTGAACTTTGGTGTTACTGTTATTGGGCTATGTTGTTCTGGAGGTTACCTGGAAGCACACAGGTGTGTGACCTACTGCCATTGCAGGGCTTGAAGTGGAATACTCAGAGACCTATCTACTGTGTCTCTTGAAGACCATCCTGAGGAACTCGTAGCCTGATGTGTGGTTGGCAAGACAGCGTACTTCCCTGAGCCACAGCCTCCAAAGCTGGCACCACTCTTCATGTGGAAGAGCTTGCCAGTATGCCTGGGAAGCAGCAGTGGGGCTGGAGAGTGTGGAACAGAAAGAGGATATGGGAAGGAAGTTTGTGCTGCACCTTTGCAGGGGTCATTCTTTAAAAGCAGTATATATNTATATAGCCATAATAACTAGAGGGACTGCTGTGCATAGGGCCAACTTACCTAAAGTTGGTAAACAAGTGCAGGAATAAATAGCTATAACTCCCAGGGTTGTCTTTTCCTTGGTGTTTTACACAGTAGGAAGCTAGGAGGAAGCATCTGCCATTCCACCTTTAGCAGAGAGGAAGTGAGAGGTAATGTCTTCTCAGAGGTTAACTTATCCTTTTTGCAAATCATGTTTATTTCCTCATCAGAGTGAGACAGAGATGGAAGACTAGAAGTATTTTTGCTCTTTTTCTTGTTACTTTATGCTATGTTTAGAACATTGTAATGAATAGAAAGATACTTTTCTTCTTTTTTCTAACTGATGTGTAACCTAAAAAATAGTTATTGAACAGGAAAATTGAGAATAAGTATTTATTTTGCAAAAAGTTACCTGTTTTCCATGAGCAGAGATATTCTATAATAGAAAAATGATTATTAGTATAGTATCAGAAATAGCAGTGTCTGAGATCATGATCTTTAAATTTTTTATTAAAAAATTAAAAATTATGACTATTGTATATAATATTTCAATATTACTGAATATATATTTTACTGATATTTTAATATCATTTGCTGATGAACAAGAAATATATCCTTGCTTGGATAAGCTGAGGATGAAATATTCATTTTGTTTCCTGATTATTGGTTATTTATAATTTATATTGTGGGGAAAAAGCGGCAATCATGGATGAGTATAGCCACTTGTCTAATGGCTGTGGTTCAGGAAAGACCTATTAAATGAATAAATTACAACTTCTTGTTCTGAAAGTTCACTGGAAACAATTCTGTACCGTATTAAATTTCTAGCATGTAGTCTTCATAAATAAAATATTTTCTTAAAAGTAAGATGTGTTTCAATTAGGCTGGCATCAAGTACCAGCTTATTACACTAGGTTTTGCAGAGCTAAACTGCCTCTTTACTTTAGGGGATAATTACAACAAGCTGTATGGACTGGTTCCCTCCACTCCCTCCTAAATTAAAAATTCAGTGGTAGAGTTTTGTACATTCAGTGAGTGTCTCCTAGTTTTTTTCCTACAGTTTGTTACATATTTTCCTGACAAAAGCTTGCCAAGACTCTTAAGAGTTGTAACCCTCTACTTGAGATTTTTGATTGAGTCAAAATAGTGACTCCTAAATTGTATCTCTTGCGTAAAAATCTACCTGTAACTCTCTGGCTATTGTGAATCTAATGTATGAAGTTTTATCATACAGAAACAATACAAGAAAGACCTGGAAACTGAAATTAAAGGGAAAGGCATGCAAGTTGGTCCAGATACTCCTGAGATAAGACGAGCCAAGAAAGCTTCTGAAATTGCAAGCACTGTAAGTACTGTCCCGGGTGCAAGCTTTCCATTTGGCAGCATGCAACAAATTACTGTCATTGAGAATTCCACATGGTAAGGCAGTAGTCATACCACAGATTTCACTAAATACCTAGTCCATTGAGCTGTATGGAGTCTAAAAGTTGCATAGTCCACAAATGGGAAAAGCTGTGTTCCCAGAACTTTAACCCTTAAGCACGCCTGGCCTGGACTGTGTTCAGTGGCTGCAGGCCCTCCTACTTTTAGGTCTAAATAGTGGCTGCTTGTTTAGATTGGGCCAAACAATAAATAGAGCTAGAAAGATGCTAAAGGCCTTATGACCTTAGTCTCACAAAGAACAGCTGAGGGATAAAAATTCCCGTCTACATATGCCTCTGATTGTGGCTGCCAAAGTTGGAAAGACAGACAGATGTGAAAGGCTACATCAATCTGAAGTAAGCAGTCTGTTAAAAGATTTTTTTAACCTAGCAGCAGCTTATAGCATAGGTGTGTTGTGGATAGGTCCTACAAAGATAATGCTGTTGAATCAAAAGTTATTTGGTGTTTTATGTATTCTGATCAGTGGAATCGCACAGAGTAAGATATGAACAACATAAGGATTTGGTTGTTGGACATGTGAGTAATTCCAATGCTATTCTTTTCAGAAAGAATACAAGAAAGACTTGGAGAATGAAATTAAAGGAAAGGGAATGGAAGTGGGCATGGATACCCCTGATATACAACGAGCAAAGAAAGCTTCTGAAATTGTAAGCCAGGTGAGTACAGAATGAATCTATTAAGATTACTTTTGAAGTGAAACAGAATGAGATGTTAAAAATACTTGAAAATACTTGTGCTAAAAGGAATAAGCAGTGCACAGTAAATAAATAAATAAATAAATTAGGTTACAGAAATTGAAGCAATTCTTCTGAAGTCTAATCAATGGTGTCAGAATAGCTTTGAACACCATATGTACAAATAACTGTGGAATTAGCTATGTTGCATACTCAGGGATATGGTTTTATTTTATTTTACTTCACTTTACGGCACTTTATTTTGCATTGGTTTATTTTTATTTAATTTTAGTTTATTTTATTTTTGCAGAAAGAATATAAAAAGGATCTGGAGACTGAAATTATAGGAAAAGGGATGCAAGTTGGTCCATATACTCCTGAAATACAACGGGTCAAAAGGGCTTCAGAAATAGCAAGCCAGGTAGGCATAGTTCAAAGGCTAACTGTCTTAATTTTGTGTAACAATGACTGCTTGACATACATTGCTCAAAATACTTCTCTAGCTCTGTAGAGGCTTTCATACCCACATTAAATGAATTTACACATAGTAAAAATCTTACTGCCTGATTCTTATTCATATTTAGGCCTGTCATGCCATGTAAGTTGACTTAAGTTGTGTACATCTACTTGTAGGTCTTTTTACATTACCTAATGGGAAGGAAATATGTATATATGTATAGCTGTTCTCTTCATTGTCAGGTGTCCCACAATGATAAGAATATCATGGAGGACAGAGGTTGAAATAAATACTGTACAAGGCTATTGAGGCTCATCAGCAATAAGCATTTTTTGTTGCAGCTTGGATATTCTCAGCCCTAAGAAAGCAGGAAATGGACATTTTAAAATTGTTTTTCAGAAAATGTACAAAGATGAAGCAGAGAAGATGCTCTGTAACTATTCTGCTGTCCCAGACACTCCAGAGATGGAGAGGATAAAAAGTACTCAGAAAAACATCAGTTCAGTGAGTAATAAGTGCTTCTCTCTTCACTTGCAACTTTTCAGATATTTTCAGTTTAAATAGGCTCTCTCGTGCCTCAGCATGAAATAGGGAACTTATGAGTAAATGTTCATTGAATCATTTGCATAATTTTCCTGGCAAAGACTGTATCACTCATTTCTTTCAATAAAAAACAAAACACAGCAACAACAACAACAAAACCCACAAAACCCCAGCTTTTCTAGGTGTGACACTTATTTTGAATTGCTAAACCACTTATACTGCCTTGCCAAGCCACAGTTATTTTTAAATGAAAATCTCTTTTTCTTTTTCCATCAAACCCCAGGAAGTATTTTATTTAAAAGGACAAAAAAAATCTAAGGCTTGTTACTGTGTATATAGGATTTTTCATCTGTTTCCTATCATATGTACAGAACATCAAGGTTCTGGTGTAAAATTAGAACAGAGCAAGTTTCATAAATATATGTCTAATGATTTTGTTACACTGGTTACATTTTTTAAATTTTATGCTAGATTCAAGTTTCAGTCTATCCCTATATATAAATTATGAGCTTAGATTTCTAAGATTGCCCAGTTTATGAATGTAGCATTCAGTTCCGTTTCCTCTTTGGGCCCATTAATTTTGCTGTTTGTAATTCTGGCTTTGTAATATAACAGAGAAGAGAAGATGAAAAGCAAATTTAGCTTCCGGAACCAAAGACTATCCAGTTATTGTCTGTTTTTCTGGCAGACTAAGGAATACTAATAAAGCCAATGATTTGAGAGAAAGGCATATAAGTTACTTAAATATTTTAGTATTACCTGACACAGATGTGATTCTTTAATTTAGAGATTCTCTCAGCTTCTCCAACACCACACAAGTACAAGGTCCATTAGTTTTCCTCAGAGGTATTTACCTGGAGCTACTACATATCACTGCAGCTTCACTAGGGAAATAAGAGCCTGCAGGGAGAGGAGAGAAGTCTCTGAGGCTGCTCTACCTATGCTGTAATGTCTTCCAGCCATTACCTTCTCCTTTTTTTCCTTCAGATGAGGGCAGCTGAAAGCTACATCTTCCTAACATGAGCTGTTGACAGGCCCACTGGCCCTAGTTTTGTTTCTTGTAGTCTGTTGCCTCTTGGTTTTGAATGGTGCTTGGCTGCATGGCGTGAAGGTGATTAGCACCATATCTCCTGTCGCTGGCATCCTAACATGCTACACCAAAACTCTATGTAATAGAGGGGATAGGGGATCCCAGCTAACCTCTACTGATCTGCTTTCCTCTCTGCTCCAGTCTTTGATAGCTTTTGATGGAGTCCTCAAACAGGTCAGCGGGTCTACACAGGGTGGAGTCACTAACAGTTAGATACCAGCCATATAAAAGCCTTTTACTACTAATTAAGCCTTGACAAGCATCTGACGCACCCTTGCAGCCCTGTAGGCCAGTCTGAGCTTTCAGTGCCAAGACTGACAATTATCCTCTTTGTCAGCATACTAGATAATATGAAATGAAAACTACGTCTTTGAGGTTGGTTGAATTTATTTTGTGATCACCATTTTTCTGTATCTGAAGTGGATCCTCCAAATGTAGGAAAGCAGTTCATAGGTGAGGTTGAACGATCATTTCTTTTCTTTTTCTTCATTCTGATCTTTCAGCATCCTGTGCAATTTAGATGATAAAGGTAAGTTACTTTTTACTAACTTAAGGAAGCAGCCCCAATATAGAAAAAATCAATGACCCTTAATAGTCTTCTGATTTTTGGATTTCATCTCAAGTATTTTCCTGCCTTACAGCACAAAAAAAGTGGCTAGCTCTGCAGATAAGATCAGTGCTGCTTTTAGCTCACTAGCTCATTTGGCAGATGATTTACAATAGGGTTTTTACTGCACAGTCTTCTCTTTCATAGAAAAATTCCTTGCTCCAATATTTTTTTTACCACTCCCTCCTTAGTAGAGGAGCAAAGTGTATTTTAGTTCAGTCCACTTTGTAAATCTTTCTACCTTGTACTGACATGTTTGTGCAGAAGAATTTTCAAGTTCTTACTCATAAACTGTCTCTGTTTTCACATGGTAAAACAAAATTCTAAATTGTTAAAGGTTTTCTGAATATTTGAAAAATTACTTGTGTACACAAATAATTCACTCTGCTCTAGAACACTTGGTAGTGCTGGTCACCCTAGTTTACACAGCACTTCAAGGAAGTAGGAGAAATGCATCAAGAATGATGTTTTATTGTTTAAGGTTTGAGAGAAATAAAATTAAAAAAAAATAGTTAAGTAAATCGTGGTTTAAGAAAAGCAGAAAAACTAAGTGGTAAAGATTTATTTTATAAATTCCAGGATCATACTTGTTTTTAAACTACCAGCCTGGAAATACTTACTGGAGTGGTAACATCTGGGACACCAAATACTGAAATAAAAATAAAACTTCTTTAGGAGTTTTGCAGTCTGAACTGGTGCTTCATGGTTATTTAAATTACAGCCACATTTGGAATTTGTGGAGCAGTTATTTACTGTCTCCTTCAGTAACTCTGATTGACTCAACTGATGTGCTTTGTATTTTATCCTTTATTGAAACAATTGAAATAGAGAGGAGAAATATAAACAGCATGTGTATCTTTTCAGAAGTGAGCTTTGTTTTTAGATGCAGTCCTCATCTTTCTGGCTTGAACCCAGAAGTCAAAAATTGCATGACTTGGATTGTAGCTCTGTCTCTTCTGGTTATGTAGTCATGAATATGTCAATTTTCTAGTTTGTTAAATTAGAAGTAATTATATCTATTCACATCTCAGAGCATTTTAAGATCTGAAGATTAAAAACACAATTCAAATCTTGCATGTACATGCACGTTCAATTATATTGAAATCAGTGAGATTACTCAAGCATAAAGTTGCATTTGTAAATGTTTATAGATTATAATCTAAATTTTAACATTATTTCCAAAGTTAAAACTATCATTACAAATACTTACAAATATTTGAGGTCAGTCTAAAGGATGATAACAGATTGTCTGGTTTACAGTTGAAAACAAACAGAATGTTATTACAGTTATTGATAATTGGTCTGATTTATGAAAAATTAAAGTATTTGCTTTCTTAGCAAGATTTGTAGTCAGACCAATTTGGAACTTGGAAAATTGCCCAGACCTTTTATGAGAACTTGTACTTGCAATGCTAACAGTCTCATAATTACTTTTTCTTTTGGGGAAATGAAGGTGTTCTATAAGAAGGAAGTAGGAGCTGGCACAGCTGTAAAGGAGACTCCAGAGATTAAAAGAGTAAAGAAAAATCAACAGAATATCAGTTCGGTAAGTGTTATTAACATTAATTATTCTTACGAGAGTAAATGGTGGTCAGATTTTTTTTTCCATCTTGTTTACTAAAAATTCTACATCTTCATATCACACACCTCATTCAAATACTACTCCACTGGATTCTGGATATAAAGCTCCATTCTGGTGTAGGTCTCCTGAGTCCAAAGGTAGAGTTTCAAACTGAAGCATCATCAAATACAGGAAAAAAACTGTTAACTAAATATTTGAGGAAAGAGTTTTGTCTTTCAAGAGTGAGAAACATGAAATATATTTCCTGATATGGCAAACTGTGCTGCAGTTGTAACTTGTGATTTAGAAAAATATAATATGACAAAAAAGAAAATCTTTAATGTTGCTGTAGAGTCTGCATGTATTACATAGGATTTGGTACAATTTGCCCTTCAAGCGAAAAATGGTTGTCCTTACTCGAGCTATGTGAGAAGGTGGAGGGTTTGTGCCTCTATACCTGCTGATGACAGGTTGATTTGTGTATCTGATGAGACTGGTTCTGAATTAATATTGTTTATCTATGGAAGCCTGGTATTTCTGGCACTTTAATGGTCAACTAAAATTAAAATATGAAAATGAGAGTTTTCTACAAGTAGGACGTGCTCTTCTGATAACTTAAATACATGGCAAAGCTTGAAAAAAAAAAAAGGGAAAAGTAACTGTCAAGCAAGAAAACACTTGCAACTGCATTGTTCAGTTGTTTGGAACTTTTGGTGTGGAGTTCATAAGGACAATTTTTATGTTTGTGATGTGACACTTCTGATCATTAGATAC
This sequence comes from Chauna torquata, assembly GCA_013399475.1. Taxonomy (NCBI): domain Eukaryota; kingdom Metazoa; phylum Chordata; class Aves; order Anseriformes; family Anhimidae; genus Chauna; species Chauna torquata. Next base: position 57,632 of record VXAL01012031.1, read on the forward strand.
TTTTTTAGAAAATAGTTTAAAGGAACACACAGAAATGACACTTGGTTGTATTTAAATATTATTTGAAATCTAAATTTAGGGACTTGGTACACCTATTTTAGTAGAATTTCCTTGTTTACCAAATAGTGTTAAATACTGCATTTCCCAACAAAGTAGGATTGGGATCACAGAGTTTCCATAAAATGTTGAAAAAACTCATATTTTCCTGGGAATTTTTCTCTGCTCCATCACTTTTCATCTTTTCATTATGAGTCACTGTGCAATTTGCACATTCAGTGCAAGCTATCATGTCCTAAAACCTGAAATAGTATTTCTGGTTGGGAAGCTCTAGGGTTTTTTTGTTTGTTTGCTTTTCTTTTCTTTTTTAATGAGGGTATTTTTGTTCTTGTTTTCCCTGTGCAAATATGTTTTTTTTAGCCAGATTGGAACTGGTGTTCTAGAAATAGAAACCTAATTTCCAGTTACCTCAACCGTTTATTTTGAGAGTAGTCACACATAAACACATACACACACACAGGCACACATTCGCACAGACAGAGGCTTCTTAGGAGTAATACTCTAATACTTCTTACTCAGTACCTTTCAAAGTGAAACGGAAAGATAGTGTGCAGTGCTCTTGCTGTTTTAGAAATCCTAAACAATGGTGATGAGAAAAATATGAAATATGATCAGTATGCTAGTAAACACACTTGAACAAAAGCATATCAAGAGAAACACAAAATGTGTTAGTGGTTTTAGTGGTAGCCTAGTAGTTTAGTAGCATGGCCTTTACCTTGCTAGTCTATGTGAAGGGCTAATATTTTACAAAATGTATTTTATTGCATGTAGCATGCTTATGATTACTTAGGTTTTGGACAAAAACTATTAAAAGAGTAGAATGCGAAATTTAAAGGCAATATGAAAGAAATATTAAAATTATTTGTCAATAAGAGGGAAATTGTGTGGTGTAATTTACAGGAGCCCAGAAGGAAGGGTAAATTACACCAATTTTCACTCCTTTAGATTTAAACGTCTTACACATATCTTTGAATTTAGTCAGAAGGACTTAGGACAACTTTAAAACTGCTGCACTAGGTGAAACTTTGTGGAATTTGATGCACATCAGCAGTGCAAAAAACAAACAAACAAACAAACAAACCAACCACCAAGTAAATCAGAAAACCAGACCAAAATAACAGTCACCATACAACCAAACCATGAAAAAAAAATTCATTGCATCATGTTCTGAAAGTGATCAAATTCTTCCAGGCAACATCTGTTGGAGGCAAATCTCAGAGCAGTCTGTTTTCACATCCTAAAAAACAAGGTGGTGGCAGCCAACATGGTTGAGCTAATCTCACCTGTTGTGATGAGTGGGTAGGATGAGGCAGCCTCCCAAATAGGTGAAGTCAAGATCTCACAAGACTTTAAAAACAAGTATCAGACCCATGGGTTGTAACTGAATCTGAACCAAGAAGCTACAAATAATTAAGAGGTTTTTTTTTTTTTTTTAAACTTCTTTATATTGAGGGAGAGGCAGGGCTGGACACAGCACGAGGAAGAAGGTTTTTATGGGAAGATAGTAATCGTGTTTTTGCTTGTGTGAAATCCATGAGGAAACTCCTGTGATATGTCACTCAGCACCAAAAGGGCTGGGATCTGATTAAAACTCAAGCAATGGTCATTTTGAAACATTTTAAGGACTGGTACCATTGCCAGTTTTTAAGCTTGCCTAATAATCTATATTAAAAGATCCTGTTTTCAGTAGTTTAATACTTCTGCCAGTCCTTAACTGTCTCGACTGAAATTTTCCATTTCTGGTCTGTGCTTTGGGCTGTTTTTGTTTTATTTATTTAATCATTTATTTATAAATTTCAGCCAAAATGGCTTCCAAGAATGACCCCAGAGAAAAACAAGTTGTTTTGTCTGTGTTTAAAAAAAAAAAAAAACTGGCACTCTCCAGCAGCACCATGCCTTGGAGAAAAGAGTTGAAAATTATCTAGCAAGTGACATTTGGTACAGTGGATTTGGGAAAAAAAACGAAGAGACCAGGGATGAGGAACTGAAAGTGTAGAAGGTCTTGGCCATGGACAAAATGGAGAGGCCAAAGGTGGAGAAGGATGAACAGAATGGTGTGCTCCTGTGCAAGGCTGCATCCTTCCAGAGGTGAAACAGAACCCAAAGTAGTTTAGGCTCATTACTTTCTAGCTATCAGCATGTGTCTGTGATAATACAAAATGTTCAAACGTGGTGGTTTTACCCAGCTAAACAGCCGAACTCCACCACAACCGCTCGCTCACTCCCCCTCCTCAAAGGAACAGGGGGAGAAAATACGATGGACAAGGGCTCAAGGATTGAGATAAGGACAAGAAGGTTGCTCACCAATTACCGTCACGGGCAAAACAGACTCAACATAGGGAGATTAATATAATTTATTACTACCACTAGCAGGCTAGAGCAGTGAGAAACTAAAGCAAACTACAAACACCTTCCCCCATCCACCCTCTTCTACCTCCTCCCCCCGAGGTGTGCAGGGGAACAGGGAATGGAGGTTGCAGTCAGTCCACATCGCTTCGTCTCCGCCGCTCCTTCGTGGTCACTCTCTGCCCCTGCCCCAGCGTGGGGTCCCTCCCACGGGATGCCGTCCTTCCCGAA
>VXAL01012034.1:4432-35518 GCA_013399475.1 Chauna torquata
ATTCAACAGAGCAGCCAAGAAGACTGTGTTGAACTGCCTGTATTTCTTCATCACCCTCCTCAGGAATATTATGTCTGCAGCACTTCAATCAAATTCTTCTGTGGTGGTGCCTGTTCCAGTAAGTACATTAGAAAAAGGCATAGCTCTGTTTATCTTTTCTCTTTCCCTATGGTTTGGATAGAGATATGTAGGACACATACCTACAAGCTACACTGATTTTGCTTGTTCTGCTGAGCAGTCAGGTTTTGGTTTTGTTTTGTTTTCCTTACAAGCTCAGCAAAGGTTAAGTTCTCAGCTTAAGTTTTGTCAGTCCTGGACTTTTTGCTGAGAATGATCCTAATGCAGCTGTTCCAGCTGTTGCAGCGATAGTAATGGCGAGAACATGACAGTAAGGCAAAATGGAGGCAGTTCCCAGCATTTTTGCCTTGGTTTCTTTGGGTCTGAACAGCCCAGAACACACAGCAAGAGAAAGTCTTAAAAAGTGCATGAACACTCCTGCTAGTGTTAGACCTTCAGACCCACACAGATGACTGCAGAGAAGAAGTGGTTTAGGAAATCTGATGAAATCATTTCTGTGAAAAGCAAGTTGCTTTTAAATCCAAATATGCTGCAGAAGCTCCTGCACAGTAGGAATAGGCAGTAAGGAATAGCTTTGCCTATGCTGACATTTTTAGAAAGTGAAAATCATTTCACTCATGTAGTCAAAGCCACCAAGGATGCCTATCTGAGCTACACAGTACTGCATTAGTTCCTNGAAAATGAAAGTTTTTCCTGCGTGAAGAAATTGGATCTCTATAATTTGACCATTTCATGTTTTGGAATACACACTATTGTATCAAGTGTTGTTTTCTATGATGATTTTCCTACAAAATTACCTTTTTTTTTTTACCCTTTTTTTTTTTCCTATTTACATCAGCAAATACATTTGGGGTTAGGCCTAGACCAAAAGAACTTCCCTAGTGCCACAGAGTTTAAGCTTACCCACCTGCCTGTAATCTAGTAGCAGCACACAGTTTCACAAACACACAGCTGTGGGGTAAACTACTCCAAGCCTTACGGCACATTGGCCACTCTGTGATAACAGCTGAAATGCACATTTGCATCTGAAAGCAGGTGGCTCAGTACCATAACTGCAAGGCTATTCATTTACATTTTTCTTGCTGTTTCAGAGTATTTTTAATGATTTAACTTAAATCACTATGTCTTGTAAATCTAACAGTAATCATTGGAAACTTTTTTTAAGCACAGATCTTTCTTTTCTTTCTGTCTTGTGCCTAGTACACTGTAGGCTCTGCAGGAAATAGCATTAACGTGTCAGATTTCCTGATTCCTAGTGTTCAGCCCATTAAACCAGAACTGCTGTCTCAAATCTCCTTATCATTTTGTTCATGTGATCTAACCCACCTTTGTGTTTGCAGCTGTCTTCCGCAAGCATCTGTGAAGTGCAGAATCAGTTGATGGAGGAGGTTCACAAGCTGAATTTTGTAAAAGAAAACAGCAGTGCAACCTTTATTGAAAGAAAACTGAGCTTGGAAAAAAAGAAACCTGTCCCTTCTCCGGTGAGTATCATACATCTGAATTGTGTATGAAGCATCCTCTTTTGATCACTTTTGAAATAAATCCATTTTTATGCCACTTAAAGGTCTGGGCTTGGTCCCTTCACTGGGAATCTGAATTGGGTTATTGGAATGAAGCTGTTCTATTGACCAGTAACTTCTCAAGATTTGTCGTGCTGTTTTCATGTTGTTATTTTGAAAATCCGCCTGAAATCACCTCTGATTATCCTTAGGTCTTTAAGTACATGTTAAGTCTAAGGCTGCGTATGCAAACTTGGATTGCTTCTCTTGTTAAACACTCTTGCAGTGCATCTTCTTCTTCTAATTTGGAACTTTTTCTCATCCTTAGCTGTAGCTCTGTTTATATTTGCATTTACACATGTATGCACACACATACACTCCCACAGCAGAAGATTCAGGAAGTCCACCAAGCTATCTGTGTGCCCGTGGTTCCCAATCTTGTCAGACATCTACAGCGCTTTCAGGCATCTAGTTTACAGTACAATATAAAGTCAGCTGCAGATTTACAAGAGAAGCTAGGGAAGTTGTAGGATTCATTTTAGCATCAGTAAGGCACCGATGCTCTTTGCTACTGTGGTAAAGTCACATTGATGTGCAACACCTCCATCTCTGCCCTCTAACCAAACTGACCAAATATGCTCCCAGCAGTTACTAGCACCTTGCTGTTATATTGCCAGGTAATTTTGTACAAAAACAGACCATTCGGTTTCTACCGATTTTTTTGCCTAGTGCCTTGTCATGCAAGTTATTACATGACCTTAGCAGACCTCTGCTAATTTTATTATGCTTTTTGTGATTTTACATAGGAAATCAAAGATCACTGTTACATAAAAACAATTAAATCAGTGACAGTTCCCATACAGAACACAGGCTCTTTGAGAGCAGAGTACAGGCTAAGAGGTATTTAATTAGTGATACTCCTATATTTCTTTGAACTCTGCCCTTTATTGGGCAGATTGGCCCTTTATTGGGCAGCTATTACTATTATAACTGTTGGACAGGCCCTTGCTGCATATGCAAAGGAGATTTGGTTACATACAGCTGCGTAACTAACTCCTTGATTTGTGTGCAAAAATGTAGTCAGTTGCCACATGCAGTATGCGCTGGTTCCTCTTATGCATCTGTGCTGCTCTGGAAATGGCCTCAGCATTATTCCTAGTGAATAATTTTTCTTCTTTTCAGCTCGAATCCCCACGTCAAACAGAAGGCCACAGGTCCAAGCTGCTGTCTACGTACAGCACAGAACTGCTATATCAAGCTAAGCGCAAGTGCAATGCCACGCAGGAATTTGATATTGATTTGCATGAAGGAGAAGTGGTGGCTGTTGTGGAGCAAAAGGACCCCTTTGGAAGTACGAGCAGATGGCTTGTTGACACAGGAAGTAAGTTCTTTGCACAAACATCCCAATAACAGCTTCCCTTTGGGCTATTGATTTCTTTTCATTCTGGCCCCATCTGTTTGCCTCTGTCATACTGACAGCTGCATAAAATGGTTGGTTTTGAAATGGTTTAACTGTATTTTGCTGTTTATTTTCTCTCTTTTTATTCTGATGTCTAGTCTTTAAGGGTTATGTGTATTCCTCCTTCCTGAGGCCTTACAATCCAGCCAAAGTGCAGAAGGGCGTAACAGAGAACAATTTCTGTGATGATGATTTTGATAATATCAGCCTCTTCGTCTCTTCACGGCCCTCCTCTGACAGCAGCACAAGTCCAGGGCACAAGAAGAGTGACAGCAACTCATCTCTTCACTTCTGCGAAAATCCCACGACTAATGGCACAGGGGCTGGTGGTTTTCATGATATGGATGATCAGCACGTAAGTATAATACCTACTGTGCCTGTCTTCTTGTTTTTCTTATTTCAAATCTGGAATTATACTGATTATAATTTAAATAGTTTCCTTTTGCACTGGAAAAGACTCGCACTAATCTGTCAGTATGACATTGGAATTTGCTATCCTCTGTTCTTTGGCTTTCTTAAATAGATACAAGGCAGGAAAAGATAACCAGTTAAATTGTGAATCATAGTGCTGTCTCACAGAAAACACCTTTGCATCACTCCACCACACATACTCAAAGTTCTCCTTTGTGATCAGTTTGGGGATTTCCCCACTTACCTTTGATAAGACAGCTGTGGTAAAGCTGATCAGCAAGGCACAGAAGTGCCCTGTGTTTTTACCACCTCCAGATCAGATCACTGCAGATAGGATCTCTGGCAGCTGAGAAGATGGCTTGAGGGATCCATCCCAACAGCTGCCACATCTAAGCGCAGGAGCTTTAGGAAAGGTGATTCTCTCCACAGAAACCTTGCTGTAAATTCTCCGGCCAATCCAAGGCTGCTTGGTGTGACAGCAACAGACACGTGATGTGAGCTGAAAACCCCACCAGCGTAGTGATCTCTTTTGATGATACCTCAGAGCTTGGTTTGTTCCTTCCTAGGCAGAATTCCTCAGATCCTTCAGTTTTACTTTTTATTTTGGCCCTGTTCTTTGTACTCTGTGCAGCAATTACAGCCCATGCAGCTATGTACTGGTTCACTTACGGTATTACACATTTTGTATATACAGAATTCATACCAGCACACAATGACAGGGTAAGGTGTGTCTACATTTCTGAATTCAGACTTTGTTTTTTGTGTCTTTCCTTTTTCAGACCTTCTATGCTGTCTATGCATTTCAAGCCAGAAATGATCAGGAACTCAGTCTTCAGGAGTACCAGAAGGTTAGGATACTTCGGTTTTCTGACCTGAGTGGCAATAAAGAATGGTGGCTAGCAGAAGCCGAAGGTCAGAAAGGATATGTACCATCTAATTATCTCGGGAAGATGACATACGCTTAGGAACACAAAGGTCCATTCAGCCAGTTTCTCTGAAGTAGACAATAATAATCTATTATGGTTTGCAGAAAGCAAGGCAAACTCACAAGTGATTGACAGAAGCCATGGCATCTGGTACAGCACACACATGATATTGAGAACCTCCGTTCTCCAAAAGCCATCACCTTGTCAAGACCTGAGGGAGAAAACATTTAACAGGAAGACTGATTCTGATTAACATCCTGAAGAGCTTGCTTTTCTATTACCCCATAATTTTCTCTTTTGTCAAAGCGTCTTACGTCAAAAGTCAACCTATAAGTACACATCACAGCTAGTTATGTTTTACTCATGATATTCAACAAACAATATTCAAGGTGAGGACAAATAGCCTTGAAAAAGGACAAATTCAGTCTCCAGGGGTTCTGTAGTTCAGACTGAATTGTTCCTAAACCCCTACCTTGATGAACATAGACAAATCTCAAAACTTGGAGCTTTTGGATTGTCTGTTTTTATCCTCAGCCACTTTTGTAATGAACCTTTTTCTCAAATGGTGAATATTGGAGTGGGAAAAGAAAAAGTTTCATTTTTGTAGGAAACATTTCAATTTAAAACATACTGAGTATGTTGGTGCCAGTGGCTGGTCTCAGGGAAGAAGGTACGTTTAGTTAAATATGGAAATGGGGAGATAGGAATAGTGGGCACAAGAAACAAAGAAGTAATGTGAAATAAAGAAGTTACAATTTTCAGAAAAAAATTCACAACTACTTCATATGGTAGGAAACAATTTGTAGCAATATGAATGTGCCTCAGGTTTGAAATTACATGTCTCCATACTAACTGCTTCATAATGCAAGATCTGTGTAGTGAAACAAAACTTGTGTTATTAGACTTGGGAAATTTATTAATCTTTGGGAAACAAACAAACAAACATACAAAAAAACAACAACAAAAAAAGTCAAGCAGTGCCTTTCCGTGAATATTTACTGCCCATCTGATGGTCAGATACAGAGATCATACTGTCCAGTGAATAAGCTAGGATTTAAGATATGTCAAAATTTCTCTTCCAGAAAAAAAATCTTCTTTCTCATTCTGAAAGCGTCTAATGTTAGATTGAACAGTGAAGAATGTATTGATGAGCTGATTTATTTTTTGCAAAACTGAGTCAAAACCCCTGTATTTTGCTAAAGTATCTTAAAAACTGTCAAGGCTATTTTAACAAGTTAAAACAGTTCACATCATATCCTCAGTCAGCAAGGGAAAACAAAAAAAATCCCAAATAAGAAGGTGATATTCAAGTAGTACTTCTTAAGGTTCACTAACTATAGCAATCCTTAGGTCAGGCTGGTGCCCTACACTTGAGATAGACTGCATGGTGATCTAACAATATATCATTACTATTACCATTGATAACTGAGGGTTCATCACAATTTATCTCAATATGCCTAGATCCTCTAGTGATGAATGAAGACCTTATTGTGCTAACCACTGCAAAATAGAAAACAAAACAAAACAAAACAAAAAACCAAGAGACTAGGCTTGAAGCAGTTAGTCTAAGTGAAAGATAAAACTCCTGTCAGGTATTTTCTATATTGCTTCATAATTGCTTCTTACTCACTGACCATTAAAGTGACAAGACTATTAAAATTGATGGTGGGGGGGGTTGCTCATCAAGGGTATATGTATACAGAAATTGTTCTAAAGCTATTGAGTAAGTTTCTACTTCCTGTAGCTGAAGTGTGGGGTATGAAGATAAAATGACCCAAAACTCTTACTGAGGTGTAATAGGAAATAACCTGTCAGCAAAGAAAGGATGAGAGAAGTTATGGTAGCTGATGCAAAAAATAGTTTTTGCTACACAAATGAATCTAGTTTCATTTTCTTTAGAGTCCTGTATTTTTATTTCATTTTGCTGAAAAGGTAGAGAAAGTTCTCAGTCTTGCTGGGAAGATGAATATCACAGAGATGAGATCCTGAAATCTGCACTGGATTAAATCATATGACAGAGAAACTTTTCGAGTTCTCTGAGATGGACATCCAGCAATCAGTATGTGAAACTCTGTGAACTACTGCAATCCAATGACCAGTAATAATAGATATCATGTTGTTTTGCCTAACTTGTACCTAACCTCATGCGCTTCAATCTTGCTGTTTCCATAGCAAGCAAAAAAGGTTCCCATCCATTTTATTAATGGATGAAGCTGCTTTTACAGAAAACTTTACATTTAGTTAAATGAAGAAAATAAAGCCAGGGGAAGAGGGACAGGTATCGGCTTGGATGAATGAATTGGAAGACTACAGTTGATTCTACCCTACTGAGTTTGCCCTGCTTTGGTGCTCATATTTTAAGATTATGGGGAAGATGTACAAAAGAAGCTTTTTGACATCTTACATTTCAGAATATTTTATTTGGAGATGATCTATACTTTGCAATAGTTGAAACAGTTTTAAAAATGCCCAAATTGTATTTAATAGGCTTAATACAGTCATGTCAGCACAATGAAGAAATTTTGTATCTCAGATAAGGAAATTAATTAAGGGCAAGAGTCAGGAAAAAAGGTTTCTGAAGTGTTAGTTCTGAGAACTCAGCTTGAGTCATACGGAGGGCTCTGATTTTGAGTGTTACATGCATTCCCCATGAAAAATCAGGCTCTGTGAAGGTGTCTCAAAGTGTATTCAGATGCTGCTCTCCAAACCGTTCACAAGGGATCCTGAAGTAACAAGAAATGAAGGATGAAATATAATGGAGCTGGCCACCAATATTTCATTGCATTTCTTTGGGATTTGGTAACTTCTGGTAGGCTATGAAACCCCAGTCTATGGTTAGCACACTTAAAAAAATTTTATATTGTGGGCTAATTTATATGACTTTATTATATCCTTTTTCTTATCTTTACAGTATCTGGGGATTCACTAAAAGTGCTTTATTAGGTATTCAAGTGGATTGGTGTATTTAATCATCTCAAGAATTCGAAGTTTTATGTGTTATGATTTGATATTACAGATATATTGCAAGCTTTTATATTTGTTTAAAACAAATTAATGCAAACTACAATTATTGAAAAACATGAAGAGATTCTCTTTGAATCTAAAGCCTTCCTACGTTAAGGAGATTTACAACAATTCAAATTAGACTTGCTCAGACACATTTTTATTAAGGTCATGCTTTAAATACTAGAAACTGAGCTATCTTAGGTCTCCAGAAATTCCTAAGAACTCTGTAATGTTTTTGCAGTGGTTTCTTTAATGTAAAGAAGGTCACAGTATTCTAAGAGTTTTCTTGTTCTAATTAATGACAAAACTAATCTATTTTGATTGAAGAAGGGACAGGCTGCAGTTTAATAGATTGATCTTGCATATATTCAAATATGCATTTTACTCACTTGAACCGTTGTGACAGTAAGCGTGTACAAGTACTTCCAAGATTGGGTCCACTCAACCTGAAGTGTTTCTCCCTTCAGGAGGGGAATTTTATTTTATGTGTTGACATTGATAGCCTGGAACCCAGCAAATGTCCAAGCCAATGAACAGCACAGAGTCTCTGGCTCTGATCTTTGGCAACTCTGTGCTTCAAACTGTTGCTTCACTTGTTGCCTTCCCTGTGCTTGGAGGGTGCTTGTGAACCTTAACCGAGCATTCAACTTTTTCAACACAAACACAGATTGAAGAATTATTCTTTCTGACTTTTTAATCAAGTAATTACCTCCTTCATATACTAAAATACACTTTTGCTGTCATTTTAAGAGAGATTGTAAAAATGCAGATATGTGAAGTGGACTAGATCTGCAAAAGGAAACACAGGAACAATGCTTGTGCTTATAGACCTATTACTGATATTACTCTCTTACTTTTACAATATTGTTTGTTCAGAAATGGTGAAAAATCTTCTTTTAAATTATTGTAATAATAAAAAATTATTTTTATAAAGATATGTTGTCTTTTTTTTAATTAAAAAACAACATCAACAACAACAAAAAACAACATTAAGACTTTTTCCAGAAGCAAAGAGCTTTATATGCTACCCAAGGTCTGCCTTCTACTGTCAACTATAAAAAGTGTCACTGCAAAACTAGCAGACAAGAGGAAATGGACAGCTGCCTCAAATAATACGCTGCATGTTTAGTATACATCCTAGCTTAATCTAATATATTAGAACTTGCCCAGTACTTTTACAGCATTTGACGAGTGTCAAAATAAACTTCAAGTTTCCAAATATCATGTTAGTTCTGTTCTTTTGTAGCTACTTCTGTGGTTGTGACCATTATTTTTTGCCATGTCTAGCCAGAGTTCCATCATGAGCTGCAAGAGAAAAAAGGCATGTTACTGAAGTGAACTACAGAACTTTGTGTTAGATGCCAGCATCTCTCCTCTTAGACCCAGACACCACCAGCATCCCCTACTCCACCCAGAAGGAGTGTTCATAGAATCATAGAATGGTTTGGGTTGGAAGAGGCCTTAAAGATCATCTAGTTCTCACAGCCATGCCATGGGCACGGACACCTTCCACTAGATCAGGTTGCTCAAAGCCCCATCCAACCTGGCCTCAACCTGGCATGTTCACGCAACTGGAGCAAGTTGTTTCACATTATGAAGGATATCAGAATTTGGGCATCTATGAAAAACATCTTATTTAAGTGGAACTACAATATTACCACACCAATTTATAAAATGGTTAAGAAAAGTCGAGTAGCTATTCTTTATAGTAAATCAGAAAGCAATCTGGTTTGGGGATAGAAAACCACAGGACTGCTTTCCAGTCATTTTTCTAAATATGAGGTATATTTCTCAAAATTCAAAGGGCCTTCCTTCTTTCTGCCCTACACTAGATTCTTCAGTCTGAAGTGCAGATTCAGTTGAACAATCCTGTAGAACAGATTCCTCTCCTGAAAATACAGATGTTAATTCCATCCTAACTATAACTTCAAGGCAGAAAACAACTGTTCCCTTCAATCTACTCTGTTTTTCAGCAATGCCTATCTTATATATTCAAGCTACATACTTGACTTAAAAGACCAGGTCTATGCTATAAATCCTTCCTGATATAATACTTCAAAGAATCACAATCCTAAGTGACATTTTTATACCAACAGAAGGAGACTTTATATTTCAGTTGGGAAGCTGGGAAAGTTACAGTGGAAAAAAAGTCTTTTGCTGATACAAATTGCAGCTCTACTGCAGATTTTGCTAATAGAGCGGTATCAACAAGTCCAGCTAGACTTGGCCTTATTAGATGGAAAAGTCAGGGATGCACAAAAGGTATAGCATATGTTATTGTATTCTAAATGAACGGGAGGTGACCTACAGCCAACTCATACCTGGGTTATAGAAGTAAAAGCATCAGGATACACTTCAATCAGGTCTCAGAGACATTTTAAATGGAATGAGCTACCACAGTTTGAAAACAAAGATCAATTTTTCCACCTTTGTTCACCCCATATGCGGTACCTAAATTGAAACGCAGAGTTCAGATGTAAGCTCCTGAACTCTCACAAGCATGTACATATGAGTATTCAGAGGCAAGACAGAGGCAGCTTACATCTTGAACCTTCCTGAGGGAGCAAATTGTACTGCTAGAGCGAATACTTTACATAGTAGCACTCCAGCCATTAAGAGTCTATCTTTATGCTCTGCTTCACAGCATATGCAACTTTCTTCAGACTAACATTTAAGAAGAAAATATGCCGTCTGTTTGCAAATGAAAACTGGTTCAATGTCTTTTCCCACCATTAAAAACCTTCTGTGCTAGAGAGCAGGAAAGATTGGCTGATCGAAAGGCAATAAAAGTTCTGGATTCCTCCTCCTAATGCTGTTATTTTTAAATCGCCTCAGAAGCCAGAGGTGCTACAAAGACAAAACCTTTCTTTTTTACCCCACAAGAAATGACAGTTGAAAAAGAACACAAATTCTCAAGGCAGCTAAAGCAATCCTGAGTAAATGAAGCTGTTCCTTTGGATATTTAAAGAACCTTAGCCTAAATCTTAATTGTGGAGGGGGGAAAGGAGGTGAGGGAAGTAGCTGCACGTACCAGTTTTACACAGATTTGAAATATAGGATGGGTAAGAAAAGCTGTAGTTTTCACCTACCTCCTAAACTCTGAGATGCTTTCATGTTTACAGATGCTCCCCTCAACACAGAGGGAATGGAGAGGGGATTGCTGCAGGCTGGTCATAGTCAGCAAGACTCAAGATCCTTTTCCAATTCTCAAGAGCTGAACAAAACATGGAGCAGCTGGGACAAACAGAAGGAGCACAAGCTGTGAAGAACAATTCAGGGATGTGAGTGGAGAGCTGGAAGATACGATGCTTTCTCAAGTACCTGTGTCTTAGCAGCAGTGGGTAAAGCATTATACGTAACCTGTACATGGCTGGAACAGGTTTGAAGAAGTGTAACAGAATCCAGCAGGATAAATGGTAAGAGATGAAGGGAAGCTTGTGGATGTAAGAGCAGCTCTAATCAGGAAAATTACATAAATGCCTCCACAAGATGTTCCTGAGAAGCACTCATAGTATGTACAAACCTTCACTGTAGCAGAAGCCAGGCTAAGTGCAAGACTGCACTGGGGCTGGTGGGGGCTTATGTGCTGCAAGGGAAGAGAGACAAAGCTAATCCCACCCAAGGCCCTGGAATTGGGAATTTAACATACTGACCTTGAACAACACCCATACAGAGACAAATGATTTTTTTTTCTTTCCCTCCCACACTCTCTTTCAAGCTCTCAGCATTATTAGCAGGTAGGCAGAGGACCCAAGATGCTTCTAGGATACGAGTCACCTCGGACACTGCCAATGTCTGGATGCAGCTCTGCCTTGGCACAGCTTCTCTCTTGCAATAATCCTGTAGCATCTGCTTTCTTTGCTCCTGGAACTGAGACACTAAGTAACAACGCAAGGTGTAAACAGATATAAGTCAGTCACTGTAACAAGAAAACTTTTCTTATGCAGAGTTAAAAATTTTTTTCATTATTCTTTACGAAAGCAAAATATGAATGCTCATTTCTATGAAGGACTAAAGGAATATATTCAGATCTCTGAATAACCTTCTCTATTTGAAAATCTATGCTGTTAGGAATATTTTTTTGACCTATTTTAACATCTAATGTACCTTACATCACTAGTTTAGACACTTGCAAATACACAAGTGAACAAGTAAACGGGAAAAAAGGAAGTCTGCGAGTTGGGAAGAAAGAAAAAGGGTTTCTGAATATTCCTACCCAAATCAAACAAACAAAAAAACCTTTTGTCCCATGAATGCTATGAGGTGGACAGTGGGGTGGCATATTAGGATCCCCATTCCAGATTACATGAATTTTAATATTTGGCCTCCCAAGTTCCAGATCCTGTCCTTTGGCCTTTGGATACTGTCGGCAGACTAGCCAACCTGATGTGCAAGCAGTGAGGTTGCCATGGTCTTAGCATTATACAAATCTGACATTGTGCATCTCCAAAACTAGTGGCGTGTTTTGTAGTTTTTCCTCCAATCATAGTTTAAGAGATGAAATAGGTACCCTAGCACAGCTGGGTTAGGGCTGTGTCCTATTATTTCTTTGTGAACATGCTTCTGTAGCCAGGAGATTGCAATCAACTTCCTATAAGCTTAACATTCTTCTAAATCTCCAACATGCCCTGGCCCCTCTCTCCAAATTGCACCTGCAAATCCAACCCATCTCCTCAGACTTAAACCCATCTACATACAAGCCTTGAAAGATCCAACGTCAATATCCTATAAGAAGAAAAATCTGCAACACTTGTTAGTAAATTCAAACACATGGTCTTCCAGCAGATTTGTGAAAGCATGCCTGAGTGGAGTCTTGCTTTTAAACACAAAATCACTGAGGCGTAAGAAGAAAGAAACTGAACTTCTGGAATATATGTGATCCATTTGCTACTTTGAGTAACATGTAAAAAGACATGCACTTGTACACATCTTCTCCTGTTTCTACCTCCCACAGAAGTTACTAGAAAAGGTTTTCCTTCTCATTTCAACACTGTAACAGACAGACATAGCGATTTTATCCATCTGAAGTGTTGAACAGTGACCAACACTGTCACTAACCACTATTTCTGCCTTTGCTCATTCCTTGTATGAGAAGGCAGTGATTTTAAATAACAATCACACAGGCTATGGTTGAACAGTTAAGAGACTAAACTTCATTTTCCAAGATAGGTTAGCAGGCATTACTACTTTGATACACACACGACTTCTAAATTTTACAGCAATACTTAACAGCACGGAGCACCTACGTGATCAAAAGGCGCACCAGAAAGGGAGCTAACGCATTGACACCTAAAATAATTCCCTTCATTTTCTTCTATTTTTCCCCCTCTCTCACATCAAAACAATATGGTTCAATTGGATTGTGCATTTAATTAAAATATACACTGTCCAACACGTTTTACATCACATTACAACGGGACAATCTTAAGGTTCTTTACAGATTGAAAATAGTGTTTTGGCACTCTTCCACTCTTTTTACAGGTTAGGGGCCATTTATCTTCTACTCTTTTCCCTCAGAGAAGAGCAACAACAAAATGATGCATGAAGTTTCTCAGTGCACAAAAACAAAATAGGCCACTTAAAATTCTCAATGATAAAAAAGAAAGTTAATTTTCTGAAGTCATTGAAAAGAAAATCTATTTTTTCCTTAATGAACTGTACAATCTGGGATAAACTTCATTAACTGCATAACACAGACAACTCTGAAAAGCTGAAGCATTTTAAGTATCAGAAAACAGGGTGAAAGAGAATCGGTAGTGATTTCCCCAAATTAATAATATTTTTATTAATAATGCTGCTTACGAATGACAGGTTCATTAAATTTGATTTATTAAGTGTCCACATAAATCATTTTTTTCTTTAATACTCCAAAATACCCAATGTTTACAATTTCACATTTCATTGCTTTGAGCTAAAAAACAGGAGCATATAATAGTGAATATTCCTCTAACATATTCAATTCTTACATTTGTAAAGTCAGAAGGAATATTAGGATTATCTAAGTTTGACCTCCCGTATAACATAGGTTTTGGGCTTCCCTGATTTAATAACTGGTTCAGTCCAGTAACCGGGATATTTTCTTTAAGAAAAACATAAATGCTGCCGTTTCACAGAACACAACCAACAAAATCAGCAAGCAGTGGTACTACTTCTTGAGTTTCTTTTGAGCAGCCTTCTTCTTGACCATTTGTAACCTCTTCATGGCATTGAGCTGAGATTCCTGAGAAGTTGGGCCTTTTAGGGAGGCTGACTGATTACCAGCATCTGCTGTGGTTTTGTTTGCACTGCCCCCACTGTTACCCGCAGTCCCACTGTTGCCATTCCCACTGCTCACCTGGCTGCTGGTGCTTGGCGCAGTACTGCTGGGACTAGGAAGACCTACTTTGCTGACATTGTCGCTGCTTACTGAACGGCTAAGAGTGGTTTTTCCCAGTGTCAGAGGTGGAAGAGGTTTCAGCTGAACAGGGTTTGTGCTGTTGTTGGCAGAAGCTATTTTTGACCCTAGTCCCGTTTTGGAAGTTGCCAACCCTGACAAACCCACAGGTTTCTGGTTATTTGAAGAAGCTGCAGGTTTCCCGCTGGTGCTCTGTGCTGTTGATCCCAGTTTGGTAGCTGATGGATTGGCAGAGGAGGTTTTGGCTGCAAAAGCAGCCCATCCTGTAAGGCCACTGGTTGCTGAAGATGAAACACTTGTACTGGCTGTGTTCCCTGAAACTGCTGTTGAGACCTAAAATAAATAAATAATTCTTATTATAGTAGCATTTATTTGTGTAACACATCACAGCAGGAATAGATTGAGCTTCTGTTTCAGTTCTTTTCCCAGGAACACCCACTGGACAATATTTCATCACTGGTCTCTACAGTTAAAAAGCATCAACAGGAAAAGATGCAGGTACAGACAACTTTAAATTTCTCAGCCAAACAAAACCAGTATTACCTTTTTCCCCCCCTTATTTCTATATAGCCAGCAGGCTATCATATGGCATTGGGATCTGCCCATAAATTCTAAAAGCTGGTCTGAACTGAAATAACTGAAATAACTGACAAGTCCAAATTTGTGAAGTATAAACAAGGGAGGCAAGCCACTATCTTTTATTGTTTATTATTATTTTATTGTTTATTATTATCTGGTGTCACTTTTTAAAAAGATGCCATGTTCAGACAAAAACCAGACCCTGAGCAATTAAACACTGCATTTATTGCAGTGTTTTGGACAAAGCAGAAGCATCTAAAGTTTCCCTTTCCTCTCCTTTCTTCTCCTCTTGGTTCTTAGCAGCCTGCACCACAGACATAATTTTAAAGAAATTTTGAGTCATTGGACTTCTTGCCTCTAGTCTTTCCATTCAGGCAGTGCAAAAGTCAAACCTTCCGCAGACAAAGTTTGCCTTGAATGCAAAGTGCTATACACATTAGCTGCAGTTCCCAACTTCAATCCTATTGCTAGTTTTCAGGTGGGGATAATATACTTTTTGACTTATTAAACCAGAGTGATACCAAATGGCACAGAAAATTAAAAAAATCAAAATCCTACATTGAAATAATACCCCTCCCATAATATATTCAGACAGTTTCTAAACAGTAAAGATGATGGATGAAATCAGGCCTCACTCCTACAACCCATTTAGGCAAATAAATAACGGCCAAGGTGAAAAAAGTTATTCACAAGTGTTAAGTGCTTGAGCAAAAGCCATCATGTTATTCACAACGGTTCCCATCCAGGCAGTGCAACAGCAAATACAACTTTGAGCACATGAATAATTGCTTTGATTCTGAGTTACAGATGTGTTTTCCCAGGTGAGGGTCACAGTTTGTTAGACTTCTTTGTTACGTATTACGCTGCCTCTGGTTTACCACCCTTGACCAACTCGTAACAACATTTATTAAATAACTTGGGGAAGTAGAAACATGAGACAACATATATTAGTATCCTAAAGTAGATCTCACAGAATCAGCTGGGTTTCCCTATTACCATGAGGAGAAGCCTTCTAACTACCAAAAAAATACATAAGTTACTTGACCACAGACAGTAAATCACCTTTTATACAGTTATGAGGATTCCTACTTGTATAAAGTATCATTAAAAAAATTCCCCAGAATAAATTCTGTTCTCTCCCTTTAACATAAAAATACAGTCCAGAGCTGGATGCTTTAGGCACTCATAGTTGAATTGAGGGCTTTTTTTTCGAGTCTTTTAGTGCTAATGCAAAACCACTATGATATGGTACCACCTCAGTACACATGGTATAGCTGACTACTTTCATTCGTGGCTCTTGTGAGAAAAGATGGGTCTAATTGGGGGGGGAAAAAAAAAAGTAATAATAAAAATTTATAATTACGCAATAAAATGTAAACTCTTCCTCTGCAAAATTTATACTGCATTACCTTGACTTCTGTTCTCTTGAATGCTAGAAAAGTTGATGGGGCCTCAAGTTTCAACTTAATTTCTGGCTTCTTGACCAATGGATCCTTCACAGCTGGTGCAACTGAAACCACAGCCGGAGCTGGTTTTTGAGGTGGTTTTTGTGTCTTCTGAGCCTGTGCAAGTGGTAGGAAAAAAACCAAACCAAAACAAAACTATTTAGAGGCGCCACAACACTGACTGTTTTAAGAAAAAGCATGAGCATCGTCATATTCCAGTCTAGCCTTTACAATTTCAAGCTGAACAGTGCCTGAGAAATAAGGTAATAGACTGGAGTCGTGGAGGCTCTTCTGATTATGGTACTGGGGACACAGTCCAGCCAAAAAAGCCATACTGGATAGGACTTTCTATTTCAGAGTGGAGAGAGAGGCAGTGTTGACACTTCGGTAATAGGAAAGCACTGGGTCATCACAGAAAGAAGGCAAAGACAGGGTGAACTTGAGGAAGACATGGACATCATCCAGCAGTATTGGGATGCAGACTGTAGGAGTCTAAGAAGTTGCAGGTAAAATGGTAGAATTTATGCTGAAACAAAAAAAAGGAAATGGGCATACTGAAGGGAAAGGCTGAGTCACTGCAAAGGCTATTCTGTGCAATAACTGACCTCACACAAATACTCTGTTGGGTTCAAAGGCCTGATGATCATCAGAATAACCACATACTTCTGTAAGTAATGATAACTCCTAGAGCAGGATCTTGCATTGCCTTTTTTTCTAGTTTATTAGCAGAGCCATTTCAACCGATAGTTTGCTATGTTATCACAGAACAGTTCCAAAATAGAACATATTTGCTGCTTTGTTAAAGGGTTTGACTTCAAAACGTCAGAAATAAACACGTGTGAACTAATGGTTAATGCTTCATGCACCTAAAGATGCTTCCTTACTCCAGTGTTTTTTTCTCCTAATGAGATGAGAGGGATTCCTGTGGAATCAGAAATAAATAGTCTGCTTAGTCAAGAAATTGTTTTACAGATCAATCAAAATAAAGGGATATTTTCTGGAATGTGCTGTCCTTCAGCTTACTATGGAGCCTGAGAACACTCAGCACTTAAGATAAGGACCAAAATTTGCAGTCTCTTGTTGCAGGAAAACAATCGTGCATGTCCACAGCCGTGAAGAAAACTAAAACTGTAGGGGTATTTGGTACACATGTACTAAAAATGAGTATCATCTGAAATAAAAATGTTTTCAACTGCTGCTTACCAAGCAGGAAAGCGTCCTATTTCACTCTTCCACTGAACTTCTGCTTTTTAAAAAACACTGTTTATAAAGGACATAACCAAATACTCTTTGAGATGCTATATTAAAAAAAACAGCTGCAGCAAGTAAAGCACTGCTGAGAAAAACGGTTCTCCAACAGTCTTCCAAAAGTTTCTGCAAGCTATAACATACTCTTGCATATAAGAAATAACCTGCTCTGTTCAAATAGTGCTCATACTAGACAAAAGAAATGACTCCTACCATTCTCTTCATCTGTCTGGTACAGCGGGCACAATACCATACAAGTCGAGGATCATTCACTTCCTTGTCTGTCACCTGAGGTTTATGGCAATCCTGGTGGTAGAGATTATGGCACTCCTGACACTCCACTAGCTGATTCCCAGAAATAACTGTCATTTGCCTGCAGAGTAAATAGGTAAGAACAGATTATTGGAGAAAACAGTTAAAGGACTACCCAATTGTTGCAAATTTTGCAAGGCTTAAGATAAAAAATAAAAATATTTTTACTTTCACAAATATTTTTTACCTGTGGCAAATGAGCTACACTCCTTTTTTTTTTTCTTCCTGTATGAGTTCTTCTTAATAAATATTTTAGAAACTTAGACTTTTTAGATTTTCATGGGAGAATTTACATTTAAAAAGTCCAATATTATTAAACATGCATACATGACACTTCTTGTTTTCCTGTTTGATTTTCATATTAGGAATTTAAGTCTCATCTGCTTTTCTTCACCCAGGGATTTTAGAGATACCTCACTGATTACCAATTATATGACTTTCTCATTATAGTAGCATCCAAAGGCCTAGCCTACATTTGGATAATTTTGCTGTAAGCTGTAGAGCAATACAGTTCAAGAACAAACAATTTTGCACTGACAAGCACGTAGGAGTGCCTCCTGCTAAAGGATTTAAAAGCATCACCATCCAAACTGTATACTACTATTCAGCTGTTTTATTAGCCATCCTTTTGGTCCCTACAAACAGACGCTTGGGATTTGAGATAATACCAGAATCATGGAAAGATGGAACAGAGAGGATTAACTGCGCAGCTCTCCCTTGAAGCAAACACGTAAGCTGGTGATGAGGACTTAATTTTGCGTGGGTCTCTGGTGAAAGTAATCATGCTGTATAAATGACAAATTAGTGATATACGCATGACTAGAAGTATGTCTGTGAATTAACCAAATACCAGTTTCCTAATGATTTCTTCTTTCAGATGACAAATCAGGCTATTTAATTGCTAAGCTGCTTTTGCTCATATCCCTTAGGAGCAGGTACCCAGGTAACCATGGAAACTCTATTTGTAGATGGGTACAGAAAGGTAATACCTTATTTCTTTATATAACAGGAAAATGAAGTCTGAAGGAATTGTCCTTCAGAAAAAATATTTCTGAAATTCTGGGGTCTATTATTTTAGATGAAGGATATTTCAAAAGCTGTTTTGTTTGTTTATTATTCCTAAATAAGCTGAGTCAGAACAAAGCACTGATATTTTAACCCCATGTCTCAAGGGAAGAGACTCATCCTATTTTAAACTTACAAAGACAATCCCAGACTGATTAAAAAAAAAGAAAAAACAACTGAACTCTCCATGCCCAGAATCAAGTCAAACCAGCCTTATTTTTAAATGATTTGATAACTGAGAAACAAACCTAAAGTTTTACCTTCAGGAAACAAACAAGTATTCATAAAAAGTAAGGCTGTTCTTCCAAAAAAAGAGGCATTTTTTTAAAATAATTTTTTTTTGAAAGAGAGAAATAGCTCACTATCATCTGCAAATTGCATACAATATTACTTCTTCATACAACTGAGGATCCACACAACTCTTGAGACACTTTTTTCTAAGATCTGTATTTGTATTGAAGTGGGTGAAGTCCTTTGAATACTCTCTCCTTCTTTGTGCCTAACTTGGTATAACAGAACAAGAAAAAAAACACACCATGGGCATCAAAGTTCAATAGCCCAAATGACTGCAAATACATTTTACATTCAGCAAATCTTGAAGAAATATCTAATGTCTTTACTTTCTACATATATAAGAAAGGAACAGTTAATATTCAAATGCACTCTTTTGCATGTGACCTCACAGCTGGGTTCTTCTTGTCAACTTGTCTTCTTAAGCAACGTAAGCCATTTGGCTATGAACAAAAAGAGAACCCCATGTACTCTGCAACTGGACATGGTGTTTTCATTCACAACTGTTTGCACACAAATATTAATAGGTGTCAGTTTCCAAATACTATTCATACCTGAGTTATTTTACAGATGTGTCCAGTGCTTTTATATTTCATACGTACTGGGATGTCAGTATTGCGACTCAAGATGCCCAACCCCAGAAAGCGCCCCCATATCAACAGCTGAGCAGTAAATAGTGGAATATAGCCTTAAGAAATGTTGGATTTAGAAAGTCTGAAGCATGAGTGCTCTGAAAAACATCCTATCCAGCTTGAGCTCGAAACCGAGAAGCAAAAGACATCAGTTCCAGCAGGTTTCACGTAAAATGAAAACAAATCCTGAGTCTTGGGTGACTGCTGCCATCCTCTCTCTAATGGGTTGTTTCTTGCCTGCTGTGCTTCTCCCTGCCTCTGGCATCACCTTAAGAGCTACTTTATTAGCGCTATTGCAGGAAGAAAGGTAAAATTGAATGATTTATTTCATACTTCAAATGTTTGAACTGTTCTTACTTTTTCAGGAAGTTAAAAAGTTAAAAATTTGAGCTAACAAATGGGAACAACGTGACAAGAAATCTCATCACGCCATAACTGGTTAACAGTATAATTAGCTGTAGCAATGGAAATTTATTATCTATGGACTGGAGGCACCTCACCTGCACAACAGGAATGACCATGGAGATGACTGAAAAACAAAGTTATACAGAGCACAGATCTCAACTGGCTTAAGCTGAGCCAGAATACAATAATGCTACCAAAAGTCCAGCCAGTCCCATAACGCCAGTCCCATCTTCCTCCCTGCCCTGGCCCTAAGTTCTTGCATCCATGCACATGTACCAGCATAAGTGCGCTCACTAAGCTGACTGAAATCTAAACTACTGAAAAACCTGAGTGGAGGGCTGATCCAGAAGCTTATTCAGCTGATCACACACTTGTGTTGACAATATACCGCTAACCAGGGCAAGGAAGGGGGTACAATCAGAAGAGCCAAACTGTTCCTTTTGGCAGTAGTGGAGACTTACAGGGATATAAATCATCTGTGAAAACAAATCCTGATTCAAGTTATTTGATCCCAGGGTGGATACTCAAAAGTGTATTTTATAATTCTGTTAACATTAGATGTATTAACAAAATGTTGCTAAGATTCAGTTTTAGAAGCCCTTGTTGAAAAGTAAAAAGAACCCATCTTGTTTGCAGGATGTAAGATATATTTACAGGGTTAACTGAAAAAACCTGGTCATGGGTAATGTCAAATGATTATGAAGAGAGGAGCAACACATACAGAACTCGTAATAATGCCACTAAAAAAATGCACTCAGAAGAGAATTGATTTTTTAGTATTCTGTTTATTATTAGCTGTTAATATTTTAACTTGTTTTCCAATACTTAAAAATCAGTATTTGTTATGCTACATTTTGTACCTTGTCTAATTTTACTACTTCTCACCTCCTCTTTCAAGAAAAGTTGTTTTGCTCATTAAAGGCTCCATTTTCAAGAAACCATTCCTATTCGCAAAGGATGCTTAAATGTATTATTAATTTTGCATAAGTGCTTTAAGTTTAAGGTTTTAGTGCAGAATAAAACCTACAGGTAGCATTAAATAAATGGTATGCAGACAAAAACCAACCAACTAAAAGCAAATACACACTTGCAATGAAGCACTGTTGTCTTACCTGCAAACAACACAGGCCAAACCCATTTCCATAGCAAAGTCATCAGCACTGGTTTCCTCAAAGCTAGATAAATCTGGCATGGATAGATCTTTACTCGTCTGAACCGTAATAGGAGAGGAACGAGCCTCTTGCTTCTCAAGTCTGGGCTTCTTCGGCATATCAGCTCCTTCAGCAGCATCCCCTTTTATCTATCACACACACACAGAGAATGTGAAAATGCAGAAAACTAATGGATCTTTTTAAAATGAGAAAATTACTAGAATGATTAGGTTAGCAGTATAAGACGGTGTACTTTATACAGAATACACATATTTTCTTTAGATGCATTTTTTCCAAAATATTTATGAACTAGAAGCTCAAGCCCACTTTTTGTACTTCACCTCATAATCCTTAAAAAAGCCTTGGGAAACCCACATTCCAGGTTGCTACACTTTATTAGCTTGTTATTATCAGTATATTTAAAACATTCACAGAATAATTGTGACCTGCTGTCATGGTTTTGGCTGGGACAGAGTTAATTTTCTTCACAGAGGCTCACACAATGTTGTGTTTTGGATTTTTGATGAAAATAGTGGTGATGGTTTTGGTTGTTGCAGAGCAGTATTTACATAGAGCCAAGGACTTTTTTGTTTCTTGTGCTGCCCTGCCAGCGAGGAGGCTGGGGGTGCACAAGGAGCTGGGAGGAGATATAGCCAGGGCAGGTGACCCAGACTGACCAAGGAGATATTCCACACCATATGACGTCATGCTCAGCCATAAAAGCTGGGGTAAAGAAGGAGGAAGGCAGGGGACATTGGGAGTGATGGCGTTTGTCTTCCCAAGAAACCATTACGCGTGATGAGCCCTGCTTTCCTGGCAGTGGCTGAACACCTGCCTGCCCATGGGAAGTAGCGAAAGAATTCCTTGTTTTGCTTTGCTTGCGCGCGCTGTTTTTGCTTTACCTAGTGAACTGTCTTTATCTCAACCCATGAGTTCTGGCACGTTTACCTTTCTGATTCTCTCCCCATCCCACCTGGGGAGGGTGAGCGAGCGGCTGTGTGGCACTTAGCTGCCTACCGGGGCTAAACCACAACACCTGCGTTGGATTACCTAAACTACAACATGATTGGATAAGGCAACTTGTAGGCTATGCACAATTAGTAAGAGCTGAGTTACACAGATTACACAGGAAAAGGGAGCTTTTGTGCAAAACATGTTCAAATTTGTTAGCCAAGTTATGTCATTACAGAACAAAAATTAGACTCACTTTATCAGCAGATCTCTTTTCTGTTTCTTTTTTCACCTTTTCTGATGCAGCGGGCTTGCCATTGTTGTTGCCAGAAGGCAAACTAGAAGAAGCTTTAGGCTCTTGCTTACTGGAAATAGGTTTGGTAACAGACACTTTTGGTTGCTCTACTTCCTAAAAACAGAAACAAAAATTGAAGGGAAATCCTATGCAAGTTACTTGCTACTTCACAATTAGTTAGATCACAGGTTAGGCAACCAAAATGTCACACAACATTGTTCACCTATACATACATTTTTTTAAAAAATAATTTCTTAAATCTTTTTACATCATATCCACAAATTAGTGTGTTTAAACTGCAGTTAATTATTGAAACCTCCCTTACCACTCACCTTCCAGAGGAAAAGATGTTTCTTTTCTAAAGACAGATCCTCTTCGGAACATTAACTGCTTTTAAAATTCAAAGAGATAATGAACACAAATTTTGAGATAGTTCTGAGGACAAACTTGAATATATGCTGAATATGTAAGTTGACATCTGATGTCACCGGACATCAATACTTCATTCCCTTATGGAGGAAAATCTTAATCTCAGTTCATATTCAGCTACCAGGCTAATAATTTAGATCCCAACAGAAATCAATAGTTCTTGTTAGTGATGCATTAGTGTCAGCAATGGATAACAAGCAAGCGAGTCTGTAAAGGCATGATTAATTACAGCAATGTGCATGAGAAAGGTATCCCTCCAGCTTGGTAAGAAGCAAGTAATCCTCTGCTGTATACTGGGATGAGTCCTGAGCTTCAGCCCCACCAAGTTTACTGACTTCCAGTTGCACGCAGTCAGAAATGGATTTCCTCATCTGTCTGACTGCTGTAACCCTGTGCTCCTTCCTCTGTTCTTGGACATCATTGCCAACCAGAAACTAATCCTACAGCCTGAGAACGAAGGGAATAGAATTCTTGTACTTTTTTTTTCCCCCCATTTCTGAGCTTTGCAGTCCAGCTGATATTGGAAATGCAAGGAAAAGAGGAGAAGGAAAGATTTCTTTCTCCAGACTGAGCCTCAGTCTCACCTGATGGCAGGTGACTACAAGCTGAGCTGTTATTAGAACTGGCTTTCCAAGCCTCTTTGCAGTATTATTTGGCTTCCTGCTCCCTCGTTAAACTACAAACCAATGCTTCTTTGAGCTCTAACACAGAGGGCTCTTATGTTAGAGGGAAACATAGCTTAGGTTTCAGGGAACTAACAATTTGCACAGAAAAGAGACAGCGCTGTACGAGAATCATGTATGCTGTAGTAGTAATAGTGCCTTTTAGATATTTGGAACCATGTACATGTAGAAGCAAAATATTACTAATGTATCAGCATACAGACCATCATTAGAACATACCAGGCTGACTTGTAGGCATCCTTGGGGAGAACACTGCCTCATTATCCATATGGCAATACACAGCGATATTAGGATGTCCCTGCTTGGTTATTTTCGTAAGCTAATCTCAGATTCAAATATTCTCTCTAGCAGGTGTTTAGTGATCTTCAGTAGATGAAAAATAATATTTTTATATGCGATGGTGATGATTTTAGCCTGCAAATCATTTATGCATTGAACCATTTGGGATTTTTTCATTCTCATATGACTTCATCAACAATATTGAGAAAAGAGATCCAGTTTTACCAGTAAATAGCTTTTTGTTTAATATTTATCTGTTCGCAAAAGCATCTGCAATTTAAAGAGCTTTTAAAGCTTTGATTATAACCGGAAAAATGTAATTTTGGCTCACCTTAGATAGCTTGTGTAATAGCTTACTAAGAAAAATGCCAAAGCCAACATAAAAGTAAATACAAAAAGTACCATTACAAAGTTACAACACTTGCAATATAGAACAGAATAGCTCTTCTACAGGTCTCGATATACCAACAAGGTAAAGAGATCTTTTTTCATTAACTTCAATAAATTGAATGTATTTATTACGTTGCATAAAAGAGGAATGATGAATTTGAACATTCCATAATTACTCTTAATTTCTCCTCAGTTTCTGATTCTCTTTTAACTTCAGCTATAAAAGATGAACTAGGAATAGCTGGAGCTTTTAAAAGGCATATAAATACGACCCATGCTCTCTAATACTAATACCTTCTGAGATGGACGATAGCTTGAGTCAGTTCCTCTGGCCAAAGACTCATCAAGAAGCGCTTTCAGCTTTTCAGCAGAATCTTTACTCTTGGAATGCAAAAAGCCCAGGGCTTTCAGAAAAATAGGATCAAGCTCCAAGTTCACTGTAGCAGCCATAGTGGTGTCTTTGTAGGAAGAAAAAATAAAAAACAAACCACATCTTTATTCATACAGAGCATAAGTCAAACAGCATAAACAGCATGTGGCTAACTATGTTGCAAAAGATTTTTTTTTTTTTTTTGCAAAATTAAACTATATTAGAACACACCAAGGATAATATGTGAATTAATCACCATCAGAAGATGACTGATTATGAACTTAAGAATTGCAGAACTTGAATTTGGCTTTACATCTGAAGTGATGTCAGATTTGTTCTTTGGCATATCCAATGTACAGAAACTAAACTCACCATACTTACATATATGGAACAAGTATTCCATACTTACAGAATATTGAAATGAATGAAAAATAAGTGTAAACTTCAAGAAAAGCAATTACTACACTTCTCCTTAAAGTTGCACATACAGTGATTTTTACCTCACTGCTCATTTAAGAAAACTTAGAGAAAAAATTCACTTTTGAAACTTCTGAGAATAGCTCATTATAACATACAATATAGATACAAAATAGCTAGTATACAATTTCATGTATTATCTAAAATCTGAAAAAAACATTGTTGATTTTTAAATATAGTTGAAACAGTGAGAAAATCTACAACTCAGATTATGATTTATCCAAGTTCCTGTGTGACAGCCTAGGTTTTCATATCAAGTAACTATCCAGAGCTCTAAAATACCACAGTGCCTACGTAAATGGAATAAAGTGAGGAAAAGGGTAGAATGAATTAAAAAAAAAAGTTTGCTTCATAGCAATAGTTTCCTGCACTCCGGAGCCTCCTCCGTCAATTTCTTTAACAAAAGCTCTAAGGAGTTGCATCTGCATCAGAAATTCTCGCTATAAAGACAGCATTTTAACTTAATCAGTAATTAACAATCATAAAGTTGAGAAAAAATATGGGAAGGGAAGTTTCCTGCTGTCTTCCAAAATGGATGATAAGCAGTATTCTTAATAATCCCTTCAAATCTCATTTGAAGCTTATCAGGGTATTTCCTTACCCAGCAATCTAGACGACATTCTTGAAAGAGCTTTCATCAGTTCTGCTCAAAAGCACTGCCTGGACTTTTTTTTCGGCTGTAGCCTCCAAGGTTTTGTCTGAAGAATTCCTTTTGATATTCAAGGCAGTGAACTTTTACCTCTCTGGCCAATGCAACAGCAGTGGCAGTTTGCTCCCTCAACACTTGCCTGGAAGTCTCCAGGAACCTTTATCTCATGCTGGGCTTTCACAAGACACCAGAGAACCACTCTACTGAGATCATCAAGGAGTTCAACATACAGTAGACTTCATAGGGGTTTTATCAATAGACCCAGCAGAGAGTTAAGAATCCTGTTTAAGAACCTGTTCTCTGTTCCTTAATCTACTTGTCAAATCATTTTCTGGTGGCCACAGAACTTCTACAAGAAAGTACTACACACCAGTAACTCTGCTTTTCCACTGATCAAGCAAAGACTACGGTGCAAGCCCCATCCAGACAATTCAGTCTCTCTCCGTTTACAAAAAGTGAATTCAACGCGTGTGGAAAACACATATCCTTTTTTTTTTTTAAATGCATTTACCTCCATTAAAATTTCTGGCTGTTCTTGAGCTCTGTGGTTAAGTTACCTGTTCCATTTCTTTGTTCTGTGAATGTGGCTTCCAAGTTTCAGTACCACATAGTCTTAAGTTAGGACTGCTACACCCTCTATTGTATACAAACAGTAGAATTAAGATATCAATTACAGAAATTTGGAATAATTCCCTGTTTAAAAAAAAAAAATAAAAAACAGTCTTTAAGTTCTTTTCTGAGGCTTCTTCTGGGAAGATATACATGTACATACAGAACAGGTAGCCCTGACAGTCATTAGCAGCCAATTCAGTAATCTTGTAGAATTTAGAGAACAAGTATAAGCATGCTAATTCCATTTTTATCTTCTGGAAGGTAACACTTCCCAGATTTATTTTGAGCACTAGCTTTTAAAGACTTCTATCATGAAGGAATTGTTAAAATCCAGATTTGTTCAGGAGTGTTCTTTGTATTTATACTTTTATCTGTGTATGAAATTGCAGCAATTCTTTCTCTGTTCTCAAGGGTAAATTATAATAATGTCACAGGCTACTGCAATTATAACTAAAATATCACGAGGAATTTCTCATGAGAAGGGAGAGAACTGGGCTTATTAAACAGTTCAGGTACACTCTAATTTGAAATTTGGTATGCTTACATTCAGTTTAGGCATACATTTTCAAATTAAAAAATCTATTTGTAAATTAAAGATGGTAAGTATATCTAATGGAAAGATGAAAACATCAATAGCTGTCTTTAAAATGGCAGCATCTGGAAAAAGTAAATCGATAAATACACTCTCCTTACTGGACCACAATAACACACCTACCAAAGGCTAATACTAACGACTTCCCTGGTCAAAAAATCTGTGTTTGAAAGTGGCCTTTTCCAGGTGTTCACAGATGAGATCAGTAGTTTGGTATTTATAAAGCTAAGATCCAATTACACTAATTCATGCTTTTTTCTTTCATAAATTGCTCTTCTGCTGGTGAAGTCAGTATATAGCAACTTGATAGTTTTGGAGCAAGAATAGTAGAGTGTTTTATTAATAATGCCTAGATGATTCTGGGCAAGACCACTCTCTGATTTTCTTTTTGAAGTGGAATCTTTGTACAGAAAATAATTAAAATGTTGTTTAGGAAAAAGAAATAGGAAAACAAGTGAATGTGACACTTTGTGTAGCAGTCCGTGCGAGGTTAGAAGGCTGTGATAAAATCCTTAAACCCTGGGCAGAACTGGTTTTGCATGCCGCAGTAACTGAATGGAACACGTAGACAACTTGTGGAGCAGGGTCAAGAGCTTGAGTGCACCCTCTTGCAAGTGAGCATTAAATCATGAGTCTAGCCCTAAAAGCACCTAAGACCTCTCATCTTAGGTCTCTGACAGTTCTTCATTATCTTTTTATAAGTGTTTGATGATACATAGAGAAGACCAAATGTACGGTAACAAAACTCTTGTAAGTATCTGAGATAATATTAGAAATTCTTCTATGATGGACAATCATTGAATAACCTCCCAATGTGAACGACATTAAATGGTTTAAATCTCTATGGGAAAAAATGTTAGTAGGTTGTTATTCTCACAGTGTCTAAGAATTTTTTTAATCTCATTTCTTGACTAAGCTATTGTCTTATGCCAAAATTCACACAGAATTAATTGAGCACAGCACAGAATACGTGGTCTTTCAATTTAACTGCCAGCCTTTCCAGGGTATTACAGCCCCTTTCTGTCCATTATTTTGACAGCTATTATTTTGCATGCCTACACATGTATTATCTTATTCATCATCGCTTTCAGTTAAATGGATCTAATTACGTTACATTTTCAGATACGGTCATATTGCCATATTTTCATCAGTCTGTTTCTGAACTCCTATATCTATTATTTTCTAAGACAGGTGTACAGTTGAACACACTTTTCCAGAAAAAGTCCACACCTGCAATTTATATTGCAATGGTATTATCAAACCCCTTCTTTGTAAACCCAGCTACATTTACATTTTTCACTGACACTGATTATAGAAAGGAGGACTTTCATTCACATATGCTTCTCAGCTACCTTCAACACCTGCAGCAGTTAACTTAAAGCCCAGTAACATTCATCAGCAGCACAAAATACCTTTCAGTGCTACACACTGTGTTTATCAATAATTACTTTCACTCACCATCAAAATATCAATTCACCCTTCTTTTTTCCCCCCTTTGGATTCTTCTGTTCCCCAGAAATTTCTTTCCTCACAACTAAATCTAAAAACTGTGAGAGTGGTGGATTTTGTGTATTTATCAACAATACCTTTTACAGATCACTCTCAGATTTAATGTAAGTCTTGATAAAATAGATCAAGGAAAGAAGGAAAAACTGAACTTCTATTTCCAGTTTTAGTATCTTAATCAGTATTTGATTCATGACAACATAATTTCTCAGTAATCTCCCATGAGGGATATTTCAAAACTCAAACGCTTTAGCAGTCCAGACAACTGTACTAATTAGAACAATTGTATTAATCAGTTCCTATTTATGTGACATCTTATCCAAAGAATTTTAGAAGACTGGAACAAAATCTTCCATTACGGAGTTACTAGTACCAGTATCCTTCATTTTATATTCTACTCTATAGCGTATTTTATACTATACTTTTAAATTAATATATCAGTCTATCATAGTAACCTGCTTATCTGACATTTCTACAATTATACTATTGCCTTATGTTTGCTGGTTTCTACTCCTCATGAACAATACATTATCTAAGAATCACTGAATGTCATGGTTTTGGCTGGGACAGGGTTAATTTTCTTTGTAGAGGCTCATATGGTGCTGTGCTTGGGATTTTTGCTGAAAATAGTGGTGATAACACGCCGCTGTTTTAGTTGTTGCAGAGCACTGCTTACACAGAGCCAAGGACTTTTCTGCTTCTGGTGCTGCCCTGCCAGCGAGGGGGCTGGGGGTGCACAAGCAGCTGGGAGGGGACACAGCCAGGACAGATGACCCAGACTGGCCAGAGGGATGTCCCATTCCATGTGGCATCGTGCTCAGCAATAAAAGCTGGGGTAAAGAAGGAGGAAGAGGGGGACGTTGGGAGCGACGGCGTTTGTCTTCCCAAGAAGCTTGCGTGGTGAGCCCTGCTTTCCCGGCAGTGGCTGAACACCGGCCTGCCCATGGGAAGCAGTGAATGGATTCCTTGTTTCGCCTTGCTTGCACGCGTGGCTTTTGCTTTACCTAGTAAACTGCCTTTATTTCAACCCATGAGTTCTCGCACTTTTACCTTTCCGATTCTCTCCCCCATCCCCGCTGGGGAGAGCGAGCGAGCAGCTGGGTGGTGCTGAGCTGCCTGCCAGGGCTAAACCACAACACTGAATCATTCAGTTTGTAAGGGACCAGATGTTGCCACCCTGTGCAACCTCCTGCTCAAAGCAAAGTCAACGATGAATTCAGACCAGCTTGTCCAGGACATTGTCCAGCTGGACCCTGAAAACCTCCAAAGATATGGATCTGACCACCTGCTCTCTTTTCTTTGTTTCAAATTGGAATCTCCACTGTTTCAACTTTTGCTGTCCCTTGTTCCCCTGCAACGCACCCAAGCAGAAAGACAGACTGGCTCCATCTTATCAATAATCTCCCCTTAGATACAGACAGGCTTCTACTAGGTCCCTGTAAGCCCATGGTAGACGACTTTCACCACTCTCCCCTCACCTTCAGAGCTAGTTATTTTGTCACAGGGGACAATCCAGTTGATCAGGCGTGATTTATCCTTGGTAGATCCCAACCTGGCTAACCCCAGTCACCACCTGCCCCTCCTTATGCTTAGATACGGCTTTCTCCATGCTATTTCCATGGATGGAAGGAGCGAGGCCTGCAGTTTCTGGATCATCCTTCTTGCCCTTTTTGAAAATGAACATAAGACTTGCCTTTCTGCAGTCTCTGGGGATCTCCCCCAGTCTCATGACCTTTCAAAGACGACAGTGAGGGGCTTCGTGATGATACCATCAGCTCTCGGCACCCTTGAATGCAATCCATCCAGGCCCATGGACTCATCAGGCAATCAATCCACGCTTCAATCCTCTTCTGCAACTTGTAGATCCTCTTCTTCTTAAACCCTGCCTTGTCATAGACAGGCCTGGGAGGCCTCACTGATGAAGTCTGAGGCAAAGAGGACATTGACTATCTACCTCAGCCTTACCTGTGTCTGCTGTCACTAAATCAATTGCCCCATTCACCAGCTGCACCCTATTTAACTTGTGCATCCTTTTTCTGATAATCTAGCAGAAGCACCTTGTTGCCATTAATATCTGTTCCTAGTTTTGAATCTAGCTTAGGTTTAGCTTTCCTAACACCGTCCTTGCATGCCTGGGCAATATTTCTATATTCCGCCTTTGTAGCCTGTCTCCACTTTCACCTCTTGTATATGTTCTTTTTGCACTGAAGCTCTGTCATGAGTAACCTGTTTAATCAAGCCCTTCTGTGATATGTCTTTTCTACAAAGCGTTTTTGTTCTTCCGGATAGTTGTGCTTCCACAAAAATCAGTTTTATCAGAACATTTATTCAAGAAAACAAGATAAATATACCTATGCAATTGAAATGTGCTAATCCCTGCTACCACCAAGCTTCAACGCTCTGCAAAAATGGACCTGAAGATGCTGTTTAAACAGACGTCACTGCTCCTTGATTTAAGTTGCTGGCATATCGGTTATATCTCCGTTATTTTTTTTGCCTTTTCCTAAATCAATGTTCTCTGAAATTTATCAGGTTTATGAATGACCTAGAAAAACAGCCTCCTGGTGATTTCTAGGTGGAAGAACCAACAGTTAAAACTGAATTTCTGAATCAGTTACGCCAAAGCCACAGCCTGATCCTTTGCACTGTATGTGCTGCAAACTTCTCCCTTACATTTCCTTTAGGAAAGAAGGAAAGCTCTCTGATCCGAAACGTTTAAGAGAATAAAGTGCAGCCACCTTTTAACCCCCACCTGTCCTACCCCAAAGTTGAAGAGCGCAGGACCCATATGACACGGACATCGCTTCTACTTGCTGGGCCGGTGCGCTGCGGGGCCGAGCCCGGCGCCGGTCCGGGGCACAAAGGGCCGAACCGCTCTGCTCAACCACGGCACAAATCGCTTCCCACTGCAGTCACCCGCCGGGACCCGGAAAGCGGCCGGGCAGCCCCGCC